>CVMT01000010.1:1275341-1310839 GCA_000985935.1 Talaromyces islandicus | reverse complement strand
TTTTTTTTTTTTTTTTTTTTTTTTTGAAAGCCCCTTTTGACAGGAAAGCTCGAGGTGAAGAGCAACCAATTAAAATTATATAGAACGATAAAACATGCTAGTCTGCTTGGGGGCAAGCCTACGTCATGGCCCCACACCAGCTCGACAGCTCTTCTCGCGGGGCAAAATCCAGACCGTCGAGTCGACAACAACTTGAACGCTGGTCAAGCTGACATTGAGTCGTTGGAGCTGTCTTCTAACAGAGCAAGTGCATCAATTGCCACAGCGCCACCATTATTACACGGTAAAGAAAGGGGGAAAAATATGACCACATTCGCCGCAACTCCGTCGCAATCCCTCGACCCCTCGTCGCCCTCGTCGCCACCGGAATCCGCCCACCTCAAGTATCTACGAAAATGCCTGTCCCTGGCCGAAAAGTCGCCTGCGCGGCCCACAAATTTCAGAGTTGGTGCTCTGTTGGTGCTACGTGATGACACGACGAATGCGACAGCGGATGACAAACTGCTTTCGACTGGGTACACCCTCGAACTGCCTGGGAACACACACGCCGAGCAATGCTGCTTACTGAACTATGCCGCCACTCATAAAGTGGACGAAGAACAAGTCGCGGGCGTATTTCCGGCCAAGGATGGGAAGAAGATACTGCTATACGTGACCATGGAGCCATGCGGGGTTCGACTAAGCGGGAACACGCCCTGTGTTCAACGCATTATCCAGACAAGACAGAATAGTACGAATGGCGATAATGGGATTGATAAGGTTTATTTCGGGGTCAAAGAACCGGGCACTTTCGTGGGTGACTCGCAGGGCTGCAAGATGTTGACTGCGGCCGGTGTGCAGTGGGAGTTTGTGCCGGGGCTAGAGAATGAGATCTTAGCTGTGGCAACAGCGGGACACGAGCAGGCGAACAAGAAGCAGGAGGCAGATGAGAGGGGCAGGAATGTCGACGATGTTGCCAAGGAAGAGAGAGAGCGACAAGAGCACACGCCGAGGAATCCGAAGAAGATAATGATGGATACCGGCATGCCGTGATCTGGCCAAATAACCAAATAAAAATGAGACGCTTTTTAGACGGTTAGTTGTAATAGTACGTAGTAATTGCGTCAACCCGGCATGATAGATTAGAAAAAGAAGCTTGTCCCTCAAAATACACGGACGGATTTAGACCTAATTATATACTTGATCTATCCTGTCAGGATGCCCGGAATAGGAGCGCCGCCAGTAGCGCGGACACCATGTTGATAATCAATATTTTAAGTTGAAGCCTCGCATGCGGGACTGCAACCTGCGGTGGGACGATTGGTGTTGATCTGCTTCTTTTGTTTCGTCCTGCTGAGCTGCACATATGCGTCCCACAATCTTGACATAAAGTTCAACCTTTTCATGATCGGGGAAATCCTGTCCGATTATATTGCCGGAGGATAAAACCTCTCTGTCCCCCGTTCAGCATGAGCTGATGTCGCACTATTTTCTTTCTATTTTTCACGGCTTTTCTTGATTGATAGCCTCAACGGAATCCAAACACTCGCAACTATCGGAGAGCCTGTGAAAGGGCCTAGCTCACAGGAACTAGGAAATGTCGAATCAGAGGTCCTTCGAGATCCTCACAGGGAATGTCTTCTAGCTCGGCATGGCACACTACGTCTCATTCCTCTGCCATCCAAGTTCCCTGAAGATCCCCTAAATTGGCCTTCGTGGCCGAAAAATATCAACCTCTTCTTGGTTTTGTTTCACGAAATGATGTGTCTTATCATGAGTGCCGGGGTCATTCCTGCCTACAGTGGTATGGCAAAAGAAATGGGAGTTTCGCTCCAGACGACCACTTATGTACGAGCATGCAGATTGCCATGCCGGGAGGTAATCCTACAAAACACCTCTTTCATGTCATATCCGCTGAATCCATCTTATTAACCAGCCGCCCCTTTGGTGTGGAGACCGGTGTCAACCATAATTGGCATGCGTCCTATACGGTTGATCGGCACGTTTTGTGCGGCTATCTGCAATGTTGGATGTGCTCGCAGTTAGAGCTATGGTGCCATGGCAATATCGTGTTTGTTGGTGGCTTTTCTCATCGCACCAGCCATGGCTCTAGGTACCGAGGTTGCAACGCAAATGTTTTTCAGCCACCAACGAGACCAGAAAAAATGGGCATCTGGACGTGCGTCGGGGGGTCTCCCTTCTGCAAGGCTGTATTGACTGGCTGGTTCAAAGTTGATGTTCACTACCGGCCCAGCGCTTGGTCCATTCTTGATGGGGTTTGTAACTTTTCGAATTGGATGGCGCTGGATTTAGTGGATCTTTGCCATTGTAAGACCGACCTCTATAGCCTGATTCCCTGTTCCGGGAATGCTTTTTCCATCTATTTTCGTTGCGTCGAAATTAATTCTTTCCAGGTCAACCTGGCTCAGTTCAGCGCCTGCTAGTATAGTGATAGTTCCGATTGATCAATTGACTAATACCAGTTGGCTTCCATACATACGATTATATATGTGTGTACTTTATGATAATTGTAATAAGCTCGGGAGAAACTTTCGCTTCATCTAGTCATAATCAACGCCAAATTTGTAATGTACACAGCGGACAGAGCCGTAACATGCAAAAAAAAAAACAAAAATATTATCAATCAAAGGTGAAGTCGTTGTGTAATGTTAAACATAACAATTTGATGCAACATTGGTACAGGGAAGGAAAAAGAAACAGAGAGGAGGGGGAGGGATAGAGGGAGAGAAGGAACAAGAACAGCTCGACAGGTTGCGACCTAGCATACTTCGGTTCGCAGTAAACATGTGAAGTTTTGAGGCATCAAACTGAGAAGAAAGTTGCGAGTTGTCGTACATGACTTATTCCTCAGACAATTCGCAAGCAAAGCTTTTTCTTCCAGCCTATCTTCTGTTGGAAGTGTGGCGAGGTATGTTATTGTAACGCTCAATGGGAACGTTATAAGATGGGTGCGAAAACCCCCGACGGTGGGTTTCAAAAACAATGGGATTGTCTTAAGAATCCTTGTGCAGAATAGAGAAGGGTTCTTATATCTCTCCCCAAGGTCATATTTGCCCTTCTCAATGAGGATCTTTCCGATCATTCCGTACACGATGACACACGCGGCCTGGTAGAGGGTTGATAAATGAGCCGTTGCCAAATCGTGAGGTGTGACTACATCTGGATTGCAATTCTCTTGTTTTGGTGAAGTGATAATGCCGCCAAACATTCTATGCCATTTCGCTAACTCACTTTCGAGCTGCAGGAATTCCTGACCAAGGAGTCCCCAGTTCTCAGGTTTGTACTCCAAATTATTTGAGTCGAGCAGCATGTCAATGGCTTCCAATATGGATGGGATACAGGCAAGAATGTCCAATAAGCTATCATATGGGGTTTTGCTCGTGTGTTCCCATGGGGTTGTTACCCAAGCTGGGTTACTTAGAAATGTCTCTTTTCTGTGTATAAGTGACATCGAGATCTACAGCATGTATATTAGTAATTGAATATATTGGCGGCTGATCAACTTACCAAGTGTAGTCTCCAATCAATGAACAATCTGTGGGATTCATTATTTGAAAACGACTCTGGTCCCCTTTCCCTCACCAGAGCGATACTGCCATGGCCATGAGCTAGCCAATTAGCTGCCCGTGTGAGACTCCCGTAATCTTCCCCGTACAAAGCCTTCGGTCAAATTGTTAGCATTAACTCACGTATCATTTTTTTTTTTTCCTTTTCTTTTCTTTCTTTCTTTTTTTTTTTTTACTAAATGAAACTTAGTGAGGGAAGATTTACCTCATATAGACCTAGCAGGCGTATTGACGTCAAAAGGCTGTCCGCTTGTCTACTGCCAGGACAGTTTACTTTTTCTGCTACACTTTGCAGAGCAGAAGTATAGAGTTTGCGTCCCAATACTCTCACCCACGAAGTACATTCTTCATGTTGAGCAATGGTGGATATAGCTAACGCGAGAACAGAGTTTCTAGCGGTGCTGTCAATAGCGCATAGACTCTGACAATGATGCATCCACCCACCAAGGCCACTGTTGACAATTTCTATGGGAATTGGTTTCCCATTTGGAAAATACGATTGCCAGAAGTAGCCCAGATACTGGTCTTCGATTGCCGACTGCATCAGTTCCCTTGTGAACTTTGACTCAATGGGTCGTGCATGGAACGTGGGGGGTGAGGATGAGGAACTCCTAGAGGATGAGGAATCCTTTGGGGATGAAGAATCCCTAGGACCACATTGTACGACCTTGTTGATGAAGGTCATCGCTCTATTGTAGCCTCGACATGTCTTGCGAGCTTTCTCACACTGTTTACATGTAGGCTTTTGTCCATCGCACTGCTCTGCCATCAGCGTTACTCCAAGAAGTACAAAAAAGCAAGTGTACTTACACCTTTCTTCCTTTCGATGCATGTAATGCAAGCTTTCGATCGTTTTACGCCAACCATGGCTGTCGCTTTGGATTCTGGTAGATAAAATGAATTATGTTCAAATCAATTGATGTGGCTTCAGGCTGCTCATGTAAAATGATGTGGCACGGAATCAGTTAATCCGTATTTAATGGATCATTGCATATATGTAAGTAAGTGAGCTGCCCTACGCTATAAACTACGTAACCACTAAATTTTAGATGAGGATGCTCCACCGTTTTTGGCGTAATCTAACGGACGTAAAGCTGGATGGGTGTCCACTGTCAACAGCCCCCAGCCGATCTTAAACCAATGCTTCAGCTGGAAAGCTGCACCCTGAGTTAACCTTATCCCTCAATCCCTCAGCGCTCATGATCGACTGCGGGATGCTGCGGGATTGGATGCGCCCAATAGTACTGCATCCGGCTTTATCTAAAAATAGATCTTGGCGACATACGGAGTGACCATTCACCATTGAATGCTTCGGTAGATAAATCTTTCGACTCCATCTTCGAATGTTAGCTTGGCGGCCCCAATTTCAACTTTAATGTTACACACAAATATATAGCTGATAGGGAAGCCACCATTCATCAATTGATATGACAATATTTTCCAACTCAATATTAATATCATCCCTCATCCCCTAACATTAGAGAGGGCGGAAGGAAAGAGAGGGAAAGAAAAGATGCTTCTCCGGCCCCTTTTCGCCATTTTGGCGCTCCTCATCGCCTCCATCCACGCTTCCTTCGTCAGCTACCCCCGGCCCTCCATCTACAACAAATCCGCACACTTCTCACTCAAAGTAAACGGCACGTACACGTACACCGTCAGCTATGCTGGCTACGACTACGTGCAGGTATCCATGGACGAGGGATACGAAACCGAATTCCGCATTGCGCTCACTAGCGGAGATGATATCACATCCTACTCGATCACTCCAGAAAAACTACCTATATCCGCCAAAACGGACGGCAATGAGCTTGTCTTCTCGCTTAACAAGGCGCATTATATGATTGTTAAGATCAATGACGAGAAAGAGTTTGTCGTCTTGCTTGATCCAAGCGAGGTCGATGTGCCTCCTAGCTCAGGCTCGGGGATCTATAATGTGCTCGATTATGATGCAGATAAGACCGGGAACTCTGTGACAAAGGGCATCCAAGCCGCCATGGATGCCGCAGCCGAGAAGCCAGGGAGCACCGTCTACGTGCCCGAAGGCCTTTATACAATTGGCAATCTGATGCTCCGAAACAACACCTCCTTGTATCTGGCTGGCGGTGCGGTGCTGCGCTTCTCAGGGAACCCAAGCGACTACAAAACCCTCTACAACAAGCCTGACCTGTTCGACGGCACGTGGTGGATCCAGACGGAAATCAATTCAACCAACATTAAACTCTATGGCCGCGGCACTATTGATGGGAATGGGCATACTACGCGTGGTGCAAAGTACATGGCCGACTTAGTCGTGCCTGTCGGCACAACGAATTTCATCTACGATGGGCCCCTTGTGCGTGACAGCTCGTTTTGGGCTGTCACGCCGGTCCAGGTCTCCAATGCGCTGTTGACGAATATCAAGATCCTAGACAGGCAGGACGTCACGCAGAATGACGGGATCGATGTCATTGAGTCGACGGGGGTGACAGTGCGCCGTGCGATTGCGATTGCCAACGACGATAGCTTCTCGACCAAGACATGGCCGTACAAGGTACACACGACCGTCCCATATCCTTACGAGCCGCGGATATTACAGGATGTGCTGTTTGAAGACTGTTTGGCCTGGACGCTGTGTTTCTCCTACAAAATCGGGGAAGGCGTGTGGGAGGTACAGGATAATGTAACCTTCCGGGACAGTGTGACATATAAAGCTGGTGTTGGCATCGGGATTCATCACAAGTTTGGCTCCGAAGTCGCGAGTAACATTACCTTTGACAACATTGATATTGAGAGGTTGGCGGGAGCACCAGCCGGGAGGGCGACGTGGATGGCGATTTATGTCGATGATGCAGGTCAAGGCGTTGGCCCGTTGAAGGATTTGACGGTCAAGAATATTCGGGCACGCGACCAGGGCAAAAACAGTGCGTTTATGCAGGGGTTCAATGAGTCGTCGATGGTTAGTGGGGCGATAATTAGCGATGTGTACATGCTGCAGAATAAGACCCCGGCGACGACGTTTGAGGAGATGAAGTTGAATTATGTTGGTTATTCGGAGGGTATCAAGATAGTTAACTCGTGAACTGCGACGACTGGGAATGTACATATGTATCATATACTTAACACTTGATTTATGTAAATTTTGATTCTATATTCAAATGTTAGGTTTCAGTATTGTCCCTCGTATTTCTTAATTTACGTAAATTCAAGTCCGTCTCATGTAGTGTTTAATTAATTGATATTACTATTAATAACTTAATTTATTTGAAAACTTGATCCTATCTCGGCATTTAATATATTACAATGGTTAACGTCAATCCTAACTATATACACTCTGGACGTTGTATGTAGCAAATTATGAATAATTACCTATATCCCTCCATCAAAAATAGGTACAACCTTCAAAGACGCCTTAACAGGGTTCTTCGCCTTGAAAATCTCATCCATCTCCTCCAAAGTCCTACCTTTGGTCTCAACAAAAAACAAGTACACCCAAGCAGCCTGTACAATATTCCAAACCGCATACACAATGTAAACTTTCCAGGCAATATTTGCCAGTGCAATGGGTGCCGCATACGTATTGACAAACTCCGCCGCATTGAGGACAAAGTTGTTGATTCCCATGCCCTTGGATCTTGTATTCGTGTGCAGACATTCTACAGGATACGCAACTACCAGGGGATTCACGCCCCCGGAATGAAAGATGCCGACAAAGAAGATAAATGCAATAGTCAGATTGGAGAGTGATGATGATTGTCCTTTGTGGTATTGTGATGTCACGCCGATTAGAGCAACTAAACATGCACTCATCGATAAACAGCCGAACAGGAGCTGCGGCCGACGACCGATTTTATTCGAAAGCAACGATCCAATGCTGGCACCACCTAATGCCGAAATGTAGTATGCCATGTTGTACACCAACAGACGGTCTTGAGCTGTAATGCCGATGTTGCGAAGGTTGTTGGCGAGGTAATACCCAGTAAGGTTGCTGCCACCCCATTGACCTAAAAACAAGAGTAAGCCAGGCGCGTTGGTAACAAAACTTGAAAAGGAGGTAATACCAATAAATCCCATTGAAATAACCATAAACAGCCGGTACCGATTTGCCCGCGGGGTGAAAAATTCCGAGTAGTCGTACCAGCGTTTATCAGACGCCTCCAGTTGGATACTCTCTTGCATTTCAACAATTTCAAGGGAAACAAGAGAAGAATTCTCGTCGCCGTCTGCATGGTATTTGGTCAAGATGCGACGAGCCTCATCGACACGATCATTGGCAATCAACCACCGGGGGGACTCAGGCAAGAACCAAACCCCAAGCAAAACAATGGACGTAGGCACTACCTGCAAGATCAATGGCAATCTCCAGGAGAGCGACGATTGTATTGGCCCCGACGCAAACGCAATCGCACTGGCAATAATAGCGCCGATAAGCCAGAGCGAGTTATACAACATAATGGCCGGACCGCGCCATTGCGGGGGACTCATTTCGGCCACCCACGATGGTGCTGAGGATCTGCTGATAGAGAGACCAAAACCGGTCAGAAAGCGACCGGCGAGGAAAGCATGGTAGTTTCCAGAAGTACATAATACTATGGCGCCGAGCAATGTAATTGTGTTGCCAATGACTATGCCGACTTTCCGTCCCCAGCGGTCCCCAGCTGGTCCGGCAACGAATGATCCTATCATGTTGCCGATGGTGTAGATGGCAGTAACAATTCCGAGAAGGCTACCAGTCTTGGGCACGCTCAGGTCGGAGTGCCAGCGGTCACTGCTGTTCATAGCCGACATGAGCGAGGAGTCAAACCCGGTGCCCCATGAGTCTGTTATTGTTAGTCCAGCGATTGGCTGACAAGCATTACGCGTGGTGCTTACTGCAGTAGGCCAGGAACATAAAAAAATACAGCTGTATGGCCGCCTTGGAGAATTTCTTTGGTGGTGAAAGGAGCATCTCGGTCCTCATTTCAGCCTCCAGGCTTTCATGAGTTGCTTCTTTAGCCATTTCGGCATGATCCATGGTTTCTTTGGTGATCCCGGACATGGTTCTGGTGTTAATAATGAAGTTAATTCATACTACCATTGATCGATGAGTCAGGCCATGTCCACATATGTAGTGCGTACTTATATGTTTAGAGAGCTGTCTTTTGATATACATAGTTAACAGCTGAAAATGAAGGCGAGTTTCGCCCCTCGACATTTCACATTTCCCAATATTCAAGCTGTCCTGTCAGCATCTAATGCCAAGAGGCCCCCTGCTTTTAGGGTGCGGGATGATCATCTGATCGGTCCTATCTCCGTGGGTTGATGGGGGCTAATCCGAACTTTTTTTACCCCTCGTAAGTTGGACGTTGGATCCGAAAGCGGCGTAGCGACCGATCCTATCTGCGGGTGATCCTCTGCATCAATTGATGAACCCCTCGATAAAAATAGAAGCAATTCGATATTTCGCTGTCGTCTGCTGACTTGAATAGTTTACCGTCTTGTCATGCCCTCTGACACAATGTCTCAAAGCGGCCCGGGCGATACGTCTGCTGAAGATCTGGTCACTTTTGACCAATTCATTCTCCTTGGCGACTCGATCACGCAGAACGCTTCAAACCAAGAGGATGGGTTCGGGTTTGTTCCAGCGCTAGCACATGGTATGTCTTGCTTCTATCTAAATTGATTGGTGTTTAATCAACGAAGATTACGCTCGCCGGTTGGATGTCATCAACCGTGGCTTTAGGTTAGCACCCAATGCGAAAATCCAATTATGTCGATATAAAGGCATCAATGTCTAACCCGTTTTAAGTGGATACACCACTGCCAATATAAGATTGATATATCCTCAGTTTTTCCCACCCCCGCACGTTGCCCGCGTGCGATTTCTTGTAGTTTTCCTCCTTGATTATGGAATGCCTTTATGCGATAGCTAATATTTTGCAAAGTTGCTGTTTGTTGGTGCCAATGACTCCGTGGTCGACCGAACTTCGAGGCATCATGTCTCCATAGACGATTACAAGGCCAATCTCGAACACATTGTCAACCACCCAGTCACGCGTCTGCAGAACCCAAAAATCATCCTAGTCACTCCACCTCCAATCTGCGAGTATCAGCAAACGCAGGTGGATAAAGAAAAGGGGTTCTCATTCTTAAGACGACGCTCTGAGAATACTAAGAAGTATGCGGAGGCTTGTTTGGATGTTGCAAGTAGAATGAATCTCGTTGGAGTTGATATTTGGTCTGCTTTCATGAGAGAAGCCGGATGGGAAGAAGGCCAGACATTGGAAGGATCACTAGAGGCTCCGAAGAATGAAATTCTTCAGAGACTTTTATATGATGGTAGAGTTTGTTTTTAATGGCAACCTTGAACTGATACTGACTCTCACTAGGTCTTCATCTGACTGCCAACGGATATAGACTTCTTTATAAAGAAGTGACAGACGCAATCCGTCAAAATTTTCCAGACCAAACTCCTGAAAATTTACCAATGATATTTTCAGGATGGGAGAATGCTCCTCGATATGATGACTAGAGCAGAACATTGAGCAAGTAGATGGACCAGGAACTTGAATAAATCACTATCAGCTTTGGATATTATTAATCCTCTTGTCCATAGTAAATAAATTCCACGTCCCCATTAAGCCCCTTTGCTTCAACAGTTTGAGGATCCCCCGGGATAATGTCGAGACAGTTATCTGACCATGTCACGCCGTCATTTAACAACACCAGTCCTTTGACAGGTTTCTTTACCGAGATATGTACCGTCTCCCCAACAACCTTAATTGTCAGACCTCTTTCAGGAAATGTATAATGCTTAAATGGCTGTGGCCAGTCGCTTTCTCTCGATACAACGGAATTTCCAGACTCGTCAAAAAGCCTAACAGCCAAAACCGTCGGCTCATCCTCCGGGGTCGATTCGTCCACAACAATTTCTGTTGTCCCCAGAGCTAGGATATCAACTGACGATTTCTTTACCCGGCGTACATCCAGTCCTGTCACAATAGAGATAAATCTCAGCTCCACAGTTCCTCTTACTATCTCCATTCCAGAATTGGAAACCCAGACAGAAAAGGTAGATTCTTTAGGAGGGTAGATATGAGGTGTGGCGTGCGCAATAACCCCTGCAGCATCAGCTTTCATTTTTCCGTTGATGAGAGCTAAATGCTGGAAATTGGGCCGAACTTCAATTTTGGGTCGCCGAATAACACCTATAGCAAGAGGTTTTAAGGCTCTAGCGATAACGTAGTATGCTGGCTTTGGTCGCTCGTAGTAGTCGATGATGGCCCAACTAGATACAGGCCAGGAATCATTCGTCTAGACAAATCAATTAATTGAAGAACAATGGCATTATTCTGGGAAGAAATATGAGACGAACCTGCCATACTAAAGCCCCTCCACAAAGTCTTCCCTGGAATTGTCTCCTCCATCCCCGAAAAGCGTAACCCATCGCTTCACTCTGCGTCAATTGCGACAAATAGATGTATGTCTGTAAATCAAACGAGAGCCGAAAATTCTCTCCCATGCAGGTAAACATCCTCCTTTCATAGCTAGACGCTTTACAATGATGCTCGAAAGCAACTGATTGAGGGTGTAGATCCGTATCGGCAGGATCAAAGAAGGCATGTTTCACTGTCTCTAAGTGAGGGCAGGAAAGCATTCCAAACTCTGAGATAAACCTGGCACAAAGGTCGGGATACCGCTGGTAAGGAACCAACATCCCACTAGAAACATTCCAGATATGCACATCTCCAATAGTTCGGTCACTGTTGTTGTCTTCGCCACCGAACGGAGAGCCCGGCCAGTAGGTGATCCACGGTGCGTGCTGGCGAACAATGTCAGGGAGAATCCTCTCATACGTATAGCGAGCACCAAAAGTAGTATCCTTCCACTCGGACTCGGGAGTTTTCATGTCATGTTTCACTAAATAAGCTCAGCATTGTCTCGTTATCTTGTATAAACTCGGGGCACATACATCCTTCATTGGCAACCTGATAATCCTCGTTATTCCCCGCGAATATACATAACGATGCATGGTGCCGTAGACGCCGTACCGCTGCAACAGCTTCCTTCTTAACACTGTGGACGAACTTTTCGTCGGATGGATACTGTCCACACGCAAAAGCAAAGTCTTGCCAGACAAGCAACCCACGACGGTCACATTCATCAAAAAAAGCGTCATCTTCATATATCCCTCCACCCCAGACCCGGATCATATTCTGGTTGCCACGCAGAGCTAAATCTATCCACCTAGCATATCGATCTGGGGTCATTCGAGTGAGAAAATTGTCGCCGGGGATCCAGTTACTACCTCCCATGAATATAGGAATTTCATTGATTTTGAAATAAAATGTTGATCCCTCTTTCAGTGGTGACTGGACCAATTCAATTCGACGGAAGCCCACAGTATGAGATACTGTATGGAGAATGGTGTTGTCGTCACTGTTGCGAAGGGTTGTTTTCACTTCGTACAGAGGCTGTTCGCCATGGGAGAAGGGATACCAAACTTGTACATCAAGAATAGGAATAGTTGTGCCTTTTTCCTTTTCAATGTTTCTCGAAAGCACTGTCATACCCTTGGGATCGACAATTGTACTCTCCAGTATATACTTATCAGAGTCGTGACGAATATCACAGCTCACAAACAATGTCCCATCTTTAAGATCTTCAGATAGCCGCGCTTCGACTCTAACATCGTCAAGTCGAGATTGGTAGGTTTCTAGGTAAATTGGCTTCCAAGGCCCTGACGTGACAAGCGAGGGTCCCCAGTCCCAACCAAAATGGTACTGCGCTTTTCGTACATATACTCGCTCATACTGACCGTTCCAGCAGACACGGTGACCTCTTTCTTTGTATAGCGAGTTTCCTACCTTCATTGCCGACTGGAAAGTAATTGTGAGGGTGTTTTCTTTCTTTAGTAAACCGGGTGTTAGTTCGATATGATGAGGTACGAACATATTATCGGACCTGAGCTTCTCAGCCTTACTTATTCCATATCTTGATCATTACTTGAAGTGGGAGTTTTATACTCACTCGCATATCCGCACACCATTTAACTCCACTTTGGCGAAAGTATCCAGTCCTTCAAACACAAGAGCTGAATGATATCCTGAGACTTCAGGATGAGCGGCAAAATGGGTAGTATATACCCAATTCTTTGAGTCAACCCATTGAACATCTTTTTCATTCGTGCCAATGAAAGGGTCGGGAATGTGGCCACCCGCCAAAAGATCCAAGTGAATGCTGCAAACATGAACTTAGAAATTAAACTCATAGTAAGAAAGCGCTACTTACTTCGTAGGGATTTTTGTCTCACCGCTCAGTTGTCCCTCTTCGTCTGACCATTGAAAGTCTGCCAAGGCTATACGGCGCAACATATTGGACTTGTACTGAAAATAATGAAAGTTCAAACAAACTGTCCTGATCAATGCAGAATCTGAGTATCACACGAGTATTTCTTCTAGACTTTTGTGCATATGCGTTTAAAAATGTGAAACGTCTCGCTAACCAAGTTGTGTGAATCTATCTAGTTGTGATTATCTAATATAGAGAACTAATGCATCTCTTTTTAAGAATAGAATAGTAAAAAAGCATATCTGCTCATCCCGCACAATCTCAATGCCATCCCTCATGACGATTTGCGGAGAACGGGGCATTCACCATTCTCAAGTTTGGAGTCTTGCACACTGCAGCATGAGGAGTTTCTAACAGTAAATTATTCACGTATGGCGAAAAGGCGGTTAGTGGTAACCCTTAAACCGTCCCTGGAAGTATTTTGTATTCGATAATTAGATTACTTTTGATTACTTGATGAATCTCTGATGGATTAAACGGGTATTTCACACGCAGTCCATTATATCTATATCACTTTACTTAATACCCAAAAGCTGTCACGTTGATCCCGTTCATCTGCAAGTCTTTTTTCTGTGCCTGGGCAAATTCATCTCGATTCCCCTCTTTCCAGCTCTCCAGTAATCCTGCCTGATAAACCAATACAGCTCCGTCGTTTAGTAGCGTTTCCTGTAATTTATCGATAGAAACATCCCCTGCAGCTACTTTTTCGTCAATACACAACGACGCTGCAATACCCGCAGCCTGTCCTAGTGCCATCCAACACGGCTCCATTCTCAATGTCGAGAATCCAATATGTGTCGCAGACACAGGCACAGGCGCTATGAGATTCGAAACCGGTGAGTCTGGTACCATTACTCGATATGGTACAGTGTACGGAGCACAAGGATATCCCAGGAATCCATCCAGATGAACCCTTCCGGCTTCTCGTTTGCGTACTGCATGCGAGTCTAGTTGATAGTGGCTCGCCGTGATACTGTCATAGTGAACAGGAGGCCGACCATTGTATTTTGTTGGCAAGGAATCGTGTGATGTGAAAAGGTATTTTCCTTTCATTCTTCTGCCTTCTCTCACGTAAATCTGCCTTGGAAAATGACCGTTCTCGACATATTCATCTTTTGCCCAACCCCACTCTTTGCATTGCTCTCTGAAATAAAGAGGAAGCTCTGGGTCATTCTGTGCAAAGTAGAAAAGCCCCTCGGTGTACTCGCGTAACCGTACAGCGAACCTGTCACGCCATTCCCAACTCGCTGTCGGATATGGCCAGTTCTCTTCTGGCAAATCTGTGGAGATAAAAGCGAAATGCATGTTATTTCCATCCCACTTGTCGAGTGGCAATTTACATATACTCGACAGACGTCGAATTCCCGGAATGTAATCAGGTTCCGGAGGCAGATTCTTTTCAGCTCTCCTCATGTTTTCTTCCAACTGCTTTTGCGAAATTTCAAGGCTATCCATACCGGTATGAGCACCGGACTTAACGTCCTGGATAAGAGAGACGTATTCATCTCGGTTGTAGTGGACTGGCTTTTGAATGCTCACTCGGTTATTAGGGTTGTCGGTGATACAAAGTCGATAGTTATAAGCTTGTACTGCGTTGTCCCCGGTGTAATCAGTGCCGACACACTCAGGGCCACGCCAGAGTTTGTAAACCTTTCCAGCGCCGACCTCACCGTATTGGCTCCGGCTTTCACGGCCAAGATAGTAAGGAACACCAGCAGCAGCAATGAGGTCACCTTCATATGTAGCATCCACGAAAACCAATGCACGATATGTCTCGCGGGCCCCGGACTCGAGATTGGTCACGTAGATGGCCTGTATCTTCGTTCCATCTTCCGCCATCCTCAGGTCCCACGGTTGAAAGTCAAACTGACGCTCCCTCAAGACTTCTATTTTGCCTTTGTAACCTTCCAACATTTCAGTAAAGACGCGTTCGGCGACACTGGGCTCAAACCGATACCCATCACTGCAGTCCTCAACTTCTTTGGACTCGGGACCGAATTTATCCACATATTTCTGCTTAATGCGCTGGACAAATTCAAGAAAAATACCTCCAGTTGCTCCACGAGTCGCTATATCGGTGGCTCCCAAGCCATTCGCAGGTAAACCACCTATAAACCGGGTGCGTTCCAGTATCAATGACTTCTTTCCCAATCTTGCTGCCGAGATACCAGCGGTTATGCCCCCAGGCGTCGCACCAAGTATTATGAGGTCATATAGCTGGTTTTCCTCTGAAAGCCCGTTCATCCTGATTTCTTCAGCTGGTTCATTTATCGAATGTTCGTTATTGGTGTCACCCACAGTTGTATTGGTGATGATTGGGGCGTTGACATTAATTGTGACGCTTCCATGCCACTTTCTTAACGATCCTAAGCGAGTTCCACATGAAACCTGAAGACCCAAGAATCTACCAATTGTTGCGAGAGATTATCATCTTTTCTTATGATGCTACTCTGGTGTAAAGGCCCACCTTTGCTTGCTGCGGGATGATCATCTAGTTATCCCGCACCAAACCGGACATGTCCCCGAGATACCCCGCGGTGTTGTCAATTCCGGATCAACTAATATATCACATACGTAGTACCGTAGGAACGAGCTGCGAATGAGACCGTTTATTTAATATTAGATTTTGAAATCCGTAGTTTGCCGCGTTTGTCTTGCGCACGGTAGACAATGGCTTCGGGTCGCAAGTTCCACCTCAATAACGGTCGTCCCATTCCCGCGCTGGGCTTTGGCACCTGGAAATCAGCACCGAATGATGCCTACTCATCGGTACTGGAAGCTTTCAAGACTGGGTATAGACACATAGACTGCGCATGGGTGAGCGGTGCTTCTAACTGATTTGCCATTGAATGTTAACCAAGTAAAATAGATATACGGAAACGAGTCTGAAGTCGGTAGAGCCTTGAAGGATAGTGGGTTGGATAGAGAAGAATACTTTCTAACTACGAAACTGTACGTTGCGAGGTCCTGCTAGATAGGCTGTTGAATTATTTGTAAAACTGAAAATCTTCAGGTGGAGCACATACCACGAGCGCGTCGAGGAAAATCTGGAGCTGTCTTTGAAGCAACTCGGTGTGGAATATATCGATCTGTATCTTCTCCACTGGTAAGGCCATTATTTCTCTCATCTGTGTTGTTGGTTTTACTGATATTGTGTGACTTCCAAGGCCCGTCACATTAAACTCCAATGGCAATCCTCCAACATTCCCCCTTCTCCCGGATGGCACCCGAGACGTGATTTTCGATCATCCTTTCACCAAAACGTGGGAATCTATGGAGAGACTTCTAGCAACAGGGAAAGTGAAAGCTATCGGAGTTTCCAACTTTGATATTCATAACCTGGAAGTCTTGCGCCGGTCCAGCAAGGTGGTCCCGGCTGTGAATCAAGTCGAGTTACACCCATATTTGCAACAGGATCGCCTGTTGGAATATTGTAAGCAGAGGGGTATTCTGTTGACAGCTTATTCGCCGTGAGTTACCCCGTTATATCTTGTCATTGTTGGATTTCAGAGCTCTGATATCATAGTTCAAAGACTAGGGTCAAATGACACTCCGCTCAAGGAAGAAAAGATTATCACTGAAATCGCCGAAAAGCATAACTGCCAGCCTGCTCAAGTTTTACTTAATTGGGGCATACGGAGAGATTATGTTGTGCTCACAAAGGTTCGCATCTTCAGCTGTTTCTAAAACATAATCAATGTTGCTAATATTAACCAATCTATCAATATAGTCGGTGACGCCTTCTAGAATACATGCCAATTTCCAAGATATTGGCCTTGATCCAGAGGATATGAGCCGTATCAAGACACTAGATAAAGGTCTGAGGACCTGTAATCCGCCTTGGAAAGTAACGGTGTTCGTAAGTAGAAACCTTTACTTTATCTTGCACCAGGATGCTAACTGAAAAAATTCAGCATGATGATTAACGTCTCCGGTTGTATAGAAATACGTCCTCGGACTAGAGTTTTTAAATTTTATGTTTGAGCAATATAAATCATACAATCATCACATTCAAATCGCTATTAATAGACAGATCAAACAAAATACGGATCAAACCAAAGCATCAGCCAAGCTCCTCAAAACGACAGCATATTCCCTAGCATTCGCACTTTTTTTCTCTGTTAAACGTAACGCAACCGGTGGAACAATCTCCCTCCAAAATTTCTTGCAGCCGTGCATATCTCCGGCATCAATTGCAGTTGAAAGGTCGTCCAAAATGGCCACCATCTCCCTTTGTTCCGGTTGAGAGTAAGAATACGTTGAAGGTTCTGAGTCAAAGCCTTGAGAAAACAAATAGGCCCACAACGTCAGTATCCCATAGTACAGAGCGGTTGTTTCAAACGGAGATGACTCAAGCACGCCATGGAAGAGGTTGGGGTTTTGGTTCAGCGGAGAAGGTCGTTGTCCAACGTAAAGGCGTAATAGTTCGACTGCATGTTTTGCAGGTTCCGTTGTGACTTTTTCACGAGTGAGTAGTCTCATTGTTGCAAGGCGAGTCTCTTCCGCGGGAGTTGTGCCAGCTCTAGAGTAGCCGACATTCGTGGCAGTTTCAAGGTGTTGAAGGGGGGTATAGAGAGATATGGCGGTTAGATAGTAAGTCATAAGAGAGCTGGTCCGAGGTGCGGAAAAGGGTTGGAGAGCGATGATGTTATACAGGGTATCTTGAACGAATTTTACAGAACTTTCCGCTTGACTAGCGTTGTAAAATGGGTCTTTGGTTTGTTGTTTAGCGGATAAAGCGAGAGATGAAAACGCCGTCAGCATTATAAAATTGGAGTAGACGTTTAAAGAGAGGGTCTTCAAGTTGTGAGTTTCGTTCACTGCAAGAGAATAATAGATCTCATTGAATTTGAGTGAAATTGGGTGTGCCTCCCTGGAGCGAATCTCCCATTCTTCAGCACTTGGAGCATTCCACAAGGCATCATCACATGGGAGTTTGAGAGTGAGGCCAAGTGGAGAGGACCTACGGTTGGATGCATTAGCTTATCCAATCTTACAAAGCAAAGAGTCATGCTTACATTGCTCGGACATGGCCGAAAAACACAGCATGCTGAATATCGCATGTAAATATGCAATATGCGAGTCTATAACTATTAGCAGGTATAATGAGCCACTATATCACAACATACCTGTTAAGCGACTCTTCTTTGGCCCAATCATACCATGTCTGCTGGAGGGAGGAATCTGGTGAGACAGCAGATGGAAGTTTTACAGACTGTGCAATCCGAAGTCGGCGTCCAATGGTTACAACATTTCCATGTATAATATCACTTGCTTCGACATCTGCACGGTCTCCGAAGAACATGCCTGCATATTCGACAAGAAACCTGTCACCCGTATTAACAACAGAAGTAATTACAGGCTTCCATCCAAAATTAATTGATCTATACTAACATCGTCTCAAGGATCCACATCTGTGGGTTTCCTATTGGTTTGTTGATCAACTGCAAGAGCCTGTTAGCGTGTGAAAAGCCCAATTTTTATCATTACGTGCCCAGCTTACAGGAAGGACTGACTCTCGAAGTTGCGATAGCAATATGCAACCCAACTCATGAGCCCCTTTATAATGAGATATTAGTAGTCCAATTGCTAGCAAAGAAGCACACAGTTCTGTCGGGAGGAAGTTGATATTCCGTGTGTGACTGTGGAAAAATGGAGCAAATAGGTTTAAATGAGCAACTGCATTTTCGATGAAACGAGAAGTTAATTCCGGGCTTGCAATCAGTGACGAAAATTCGGCTCGAGTCTGAAACTTCCCATAAGTGATTGGTTTTCACTCTATGACACTGGGGTTCAAATACCGGGACGAGAGAAACGAGGGTGGTATACATCTCAAAATCCAGTTGCGTAGGGCTACTGGTCGCAGGTGGCCCAAAAGATAGTATACCCTATATAATTGTCAGATGCTGGAGGCTGAAATGGGATGTCGTTGAGATGTCGTTGTGGCACATACAGACTGTAGAGTTTGAACCGTATGCGAAGTTGGTCCTGGAACAACTTCAGAAGGAAATTCTGGCTGTAATTCAAATAGCCAGTCCATGCGAGCAGTAGCGTTCGCCGGCTGAATAGGGAAATTGTCAATATCGAGCCCATCCGTGTATTGTGGTGGTGCTGAAGATAATACTGTACGGTCATTACTAGGGGCCGAAAATATAGGAGCTCTTTCGGAGCTAGGTGGTGTCTGATAAGTATATCCTCCAGAATGACGATTGTTTTGTCCTTGATCTGGAACCAAGTTAAGGTTTTGCTGCTGAGTGGGCAGAATACTATCATCCATGCTATCATTCATTTCCTGTAAATCGATGGCGCGGTCGGACACCTGTCTCTCGGATGAAATGTTCTCCGCTGTAGAGATAGACCCGGCATCTGATTGACCAGGAGATCTGTCTGATGCAGGTCCGCCATAGGGAGAACCTTTGCGGAGGCCGTGTTTGAGAACCAAATGCCGCTGCAAAAGGTCATTTCGGTAGAATACCTTTTGGCAGCGGGGACATAGAATTGTCTGGTCGGTATCTAATCAACAAGTTAAGAATACATATATTACTTTTTTGGAGCATGAGGCCTGCCTTACGGTTCAGAGAATGTCTGTTCAAGTGCTCTCGCCTTCGAAAGCTCTTGTCACATCCGAGGTGGTTGCAGTAGAATCTCTGTGTGCCACTCATCGGGGACGGAGTTGTTCAGGGCTCTCAAAATGCACGCACCATTTAAAACCAGGAAGACAAGGCGCAGTGACATACAAACGCTTGGATTATAGCAGCGCTATCAGTCGATCAGGTCACGCTAGATGCATCCACTACTACGTACTTGGGACAACGTCGACTTGGCCAACGTTGAAGGCGGGATTCGCCCCCACCTCTGCGTTGACTCTTTGAGGCTTGGGCGCCTTGGCAAATCAGAAACCCAAGATAACACGAAAGTGATCGATCTTCCAATACTGTATGTTAAATTAGAAATCGTTAAATGCCGTTGGAAAATATAAATACCAATTATGGGCTCAGATATCAGAGAAGGGTCCGGGATCGGTGTCGCAATCCGCATTAAATCGATTAATCTAGATATTTCTGTAAGACCTCCCAAAGGTGTAAGCATAGGGTAAAAGTTTGAAGTCATAAACTGCCAAGCTCTTCCAAGTGCGGGGTTTTCAATGTTTCTGGAAAGGCCATGCTTGTTTGTGGCTATTGAGCGAAAAACTGTAGCCTTTAGATAAACATAAAACCCGGTAAATAGGCTTAGTGGCTAAATAATTCCGGTAACAATAATCAATAAAGGTAATATAATATAATACTATGGTTGAATAAGAAATAATGCCAATAAAAATAGATATTTTTCTTCAAAGCTTCTTAGTATTCGCTTTGGCTTAAAATTATTAGAGTAGGCGCTTACCTACGTAACCCCAATGTCCTTGATATAATTACATATGATACTAGGAAACAACTGATTGTATCTAAGGCAAAAAAACAAACAAAAACAAAATCTATAACATTGAACCTTATCTATCTAGTCCTTTTTTAAACCCATATCTCTCAACCAGCCTTTTCGATATTAAAATATCCAGCGGCTCTGCCTATTTTGGATATTGAACATTAAGATACTATACTCCCACTCATTCCTGTCTTCCTCCAAATGTTATACATTAATTGTGTCAGATACCATGTTTAACTATCTCTAAAGGTTAGGTTATCTTGCTCTCGCTTCGGTGGTGGTTTTATCCATTCCTATTGGCAGGCCAAAGACCTGTTGTGATTAAGATAGGAGTCCCAAACGCCTATATTATGTATGTTTCTCAGTTTTGAATACCAGTCTAGACGAGCCATGGATTGCACGCCGGGACTGGGGACAACTCCCCCCAAGGTTGGGTTAAGCGTTAATAACTGGGAATATCTTCACACCGAGGCGCAAGAACTGAATTAACTTGTCGACAACAAGGATCTGTGGTGGAGTTTGTTTATTCTTTGTTCGCTTACACGTGATTATATATTACCTAAGGCATACATGTTTGTTAATAGTGACCCCGACAAAGGGCGACCACAGAGTCAAACCCAATTTATGTACTTTTTAGGCAGCATCGACCTTACAAGCATGATCAATGTGAGCAAGAGCACAGCATCCTCATCCTCATCATGCCTTGGACAGGACAGGTCTGCCCCTTCTGCCATATTCGATATGCCAATAAAACGGGATTGCGTAACCATCTCCTTAGCTATACAGGGAGATTGCGAGTTCCAGCGGATGGGATCCACGATGTCTTGAAGATTCAGGGCCTCAGGATCTTAAAGGATTACTTCCATGAAGACAAGATCTCCTACCGCTGCCCATCCTGTGCAATGGGCATTAGTGATTTACGAAAATTCAAGGAGCATGTTTTTTATCGCCGGCATTACGGCGATGGTTACAAGGACAACGACAAAACGCGACCTCCCTTTGACCCAGAGATTTACAAGATCCATGTATGGCGGCCAAAGAGGCATTTAATTTTCTTCGTCTCCCCTTAGGCAAGTATCCACTAGGGCTATATTTCAAGAATTGCTTAACCCGAGAGACAATGCAATTACGCTGACGCTTCAATGGCAGAACTACGAGAAATGATATACAAATGCCTCATATGTTTTGAAAAAATAGAGTTCTATACAGGTTTCCAAAAGCATTCCGTTGACCCGGTGAGAGGGGTCTGGCTCCAACATAACCCCCCGGTGAACCTTCTCTCCCTTCTCGCAGTGAACCATCAAGTGTACCACGAGGCACGCCGAGTACTTTATCTCTTAAACCCATTTGTTTTCCACGATAAAATGGCTCTATGTGTGTTTCTTTTCGGCATCGGGAGCCACAACGCCTCTCTCCTGCGTTCTGTTAAGTGGAAAAACGATAATGGCCAATACGAGGACCATGTCGACACGATCAAGGCGTACATGACGCGGTGCGAAAGTACTGCTCAAGAACCGCAATTGAAGAGGGAAGTTAATATTTGGAACGATGACGACCAGTTGGTGGAATTTCTAAAGATGATCAAGGGCCCGGGACCTGGCGAATGGGGCCACACTTATCGTCTACTGCGGCGAGATTCTAAAGAAGCGTTGCCTACAGACTATTTTTACCGCTATGTCTTTAACATTCGCTGCTACGAGGGCGGAGAAGCGAGGAGACATGTCAGGGCTGCATATGAGTTGTGCACACGCGCAGTCAAGAGGGACAACCCCGTGTGAACGGCGAGTTTCCGGGCTCTCGGGATGAAGACGGCCTTCGGGGCTACAACATTGAATATAACGGTAAGGATATTTGAGAAAACGAAATAGTTCTTGCATTCTGATACCGATCGTGGCAGCCTGCTTTAAACAAAGAAGTAACAATAGAAGATGTTAGGAGGTAAAGGCCACAATCCATAGTAAGATAACAACCAGGCATGGTGCTGCACTCAAACTTAACTAAGCGTCAAGGTGCTGAGTTTTAACTACAGTGGGCTGTGCTGCGAAGAGAAAGAATGAGAAATATCGAACTTGTCGCCCGCATTAGTGTTTCAAATTTCAAAATAACGGATAAGCAACTGAACATGCATATTGAGCCGAATGAAGTATTTGAAATTAAGTGAAACAGCACATCAAACAAACATCCACCTGGCCAAACCTCACGCCCAACAAGTGCGGTATATCTGCCGATAATTTCTCAGCATACAACTGGCAGCATACAAATCTCTATTCCACCCTGGCCGTTGGAGAAAAGGTTTGCTGCACATCAGATGGCTTGCCCAAGCCCAACTGGCAACCCTCTCCAACTCGGATGGAACATGTGTGGTGTACAACGTTCAGGTGGGAGACAACTTTGATGCCATTGGGGCCATGCTCCTGCTGCGACGTTTGAGGCCAGTGCGGTATCACAGACATCTACTCACTCTTCACCGCATGCCTGGTGTATCAATTAGCGGACCATCCAGTTTTGTCGTTGATGGGCGGGAGATCTCTATTGGTTCTTGTCGGATTTAGAGTATTTCGAATTCGTGGGGATCTCTGAAGGCGAGATTCAACCCCCGCCCCCAACCATCATCCCGCACACTAATATGTGGGGATTATTCCAGTATACAATGCTGATCCCGGGTCGAAGCGTCGAACGAGATCCGGTTAGGTGGATTATCTTGTCGCACAATTCCTGATTTTAGTTACTCGGTCACATAATAGTACCTGTTCTAGAAAGTATTCTTTTGTAAACGAACTTGGGACACATCAAGAATAAATCACTACCTGCGTTATAGGATCCGGCGATTTCTGGATCGTGGCAGAACATTTCTAGCCATGATGGCTTTGTCTACAATAAAGACTTTCATGGGGGCTGCATTTATATTTCATAGAGCTACTGCAAAGTCCAACATTGTCGACTTGTCTACCCAGAACTGGACACTGGCTAGCCCAGATCACCATATAAAGGTGCCAGGCAAAGTTCCCTCGCATGCACATGTCGATCTTTATGACGCTTACGCTATTGATGATCCGTATGTTACAGAGTGTAGCAAAGCTGAAACCGAAGACAACTGATATTGGCATTAGGTTGTCTGGCTTGCAAGAATTTGATTTACGCTGGATTGCCTATAGCAATTGGACATACAGTTCCGACATCGATGGATTGTACGTGACTAGGTATTGAAATCACAAATGAGAAATAAATCTGACGGCACGTAGGAACAATTCACAACATGTGGAGACCCATCTAATCTTCAATGGTCTTGATACTTATGCCAGTGTTGAGTTCTGCGGTCAACATGTTGGAAACGCAGATAATCAGTTCCGGCAATGGATCTTTGATATATCCGAGCCATTGCAGACCTGCAATCAATCGCGCCCTTCCTTGGCCATCAATTTTGGTGCCACACCCAATATATCGGCGACCATTGCGAATCAACCAGGCCAAGAAACGTGGCCAGGTGGCATCGAGGGTGTCTATGAGTTTCCAAACAGGCAGTTCGTACGAAAGGAACAGTCTGATTTCGGCTGGTAAGATTCATCCCAGGTGAGGTACCGTGAAGTTGACTTTATAGGGATTGGGGTCCTGCGTTTCTTCCTGTAGGGGTCTGGCAGCCGGCATATGTTGCGCAACTCGATGCTCAAGTCTCTGTCTATGTCAAAAATTCAGACTTTGATATTTACCGTGAAGGACAGAGAAATAATTTGCCGCCGGACCAAAATAAGAACTGGGTCTTCAACGCCAGCATAGACGTTGTGGGCGTCATACCCAAGGATGCCATCATGACTTATAAAATTTTTGATACGGATGAACATAAACAGGTCAGCAGTGGCCATTTATCCGATATCCACAATATAGGAAGTACCATTACAGGAATTGTAACGCTCGACGCATCCAAGTACGATCTGTGGTGGCCAAATGGTCGCGGTGCACAAAAACTTTACAAAATCCATGTCGAAATCGTCTCAGACGGAAAGACAGTTGCCACGGTTGAGAAACGAATGGGCTTTCGTACCATTGTTTTGAACATGGAACCAATTACTGAGAAGCAGTTGTCACAAGGTATCATCAACGGAAGCAACTGTATGTCGTCCTCAAGACTATCCGGGAATTCAATAATTAACATGTTTAGGGCATTTCGAGGTGAACGGACATGAATTCTATGCTAAAGGCAGCAATTTTGTTCCTCCTGACCCTTTCTGGCCTCGTGTGACCTATGAAAACATCCATAGCATACTTACGGATATTGTTGATAGTAACCAAAACATGCTGCGCGTATGGTCAAGCGGTGCTTACGCACCAGATTTTATGTATGACCTTGCGGACGAGATGGGTATCCTACTGTGGTGTGAGTTTGAATTCAGTGTCGCTCTATACCCAGTTTCCCCAGATTTCTTGGAGAATGTCCGTCAAGAAGCAGTGTACCAAGTAAGGCGCACCAATCACCACCCTTCTATGGCAGTTTGGGCTGGGGGAAATGAAATGGAAAAAGATGAGCTTCCCGCCGTGAAGTCTCGAGATCCAGAAGAATACGACAGATATTTGAATGAGTATCTCGAGCTCTTCGTAAATACCCTGCTTCCTGCAGTGTACGAAAACTCGCACAGTATCAGTTACATGCCTTGCAGTACAAACAATGGTTATCTGGAACTCAACTATAGCCTTCCAATACCCTTCGTTGACCGACTTTACAACACAACTCCAGGGTATTTATATGGAGACAGCGACTTCTACGAATATGACGCTGCGCAAGGATTCAATATAAGTACCTACGTTGTTGGCCGTTTTGCCAATGAGTTTGGTTTCCCATCTATGCCCAGTCTCGAGACATGGAGGGAGGCTATTCCGGAAGATCAGTTATATTTCAATTCCACAATGACCGTTCTGCGGAATCACCACTACCCAGCTGGGAATCTAAGTACCAGTGTCAATGAGAACCAGCTGAAGGGAATGGGTGAAATGACACGAGCAGTCGAGCTTTGGTATCCACAGCCGCACAAGCAGGATTCACAAGCGAATTTCTCTGCTTGGTGTCATGCAACACAAATCTACCAAGCTGACTACTACCACACCAAAGTCCAATACTATCGTGCTGGGTCAGGCCTACCACAGAGACAAATGGGGTCATTATATTGGCAGCTGAACGATATCTGGCAGGCCCCTACTTGGTCAAGTAGAGAATACGATGGCCGGTGGAAAGTTATGTTTTATGCGATGAAGGATATCTTTCAACCTGTCATCATCGCACCAGTATTCAATGTGACGACTGGGATTTTGACATTGTATGCCGTCTCGGATCTATGGACCGATGTACTGGGGGAGGCGAGCTGGGAATGGATTGGTTATGACGGCAATCCTATTGAGAACTTGCCGCAAGTTCCAACCTCGCATCAATTTACTATAGGCGCTATCAACTCCACGGCTCTGGCAACAATGAATATCACGGAGATGCTGAGCAACGGCAGCATTCCAGAAGACAACGCACTGTTAGTAACTAACATATCCGCCACTGGGACATACCCAAACACCAGAGAAACGAAAACCTTTTCCCACTCCAACTTTTTCACAGCAGCACCACTTAGTAAGGCCAAGCTTATCGATCCCGGTCTGAAGATACACCGGCATGGGAATGCTTTCGAGGTCACAGCAGAGAATGGTGTCAGTGCATTTACCTGGATTGCTCCACATCCAGATGACTCTAGCGTTATAATCGTGTTCGATGAAAATGGTTTCTTACTCCGTAAGGGCGAGAGCAGAGTAATCGGCTACCGGATCATCAGCGGGTCAAGCACTGGCTGGGAAGATCGCATTACGGTCAGTAGCATCTGGAATCAGACTCAACCGTAATCGATTTTTTGAGTCAATATCTAGGTGGTGATTATATATGTGCCAAAACAGATGAGATTCCTTAAATATCTTGATTTGCGTTGCAGTTTCGAGGGTGATGCTAAAGATGTCGAGCCAGACTGAGGAAAAAAAATAGCTTCGCACATATTCATTACGTATGTATGTGACAGGGTGAATGGGCGTTTTAAATACCGATGGGATGCATTTATTGATTTACCTAATTGAAACCTAGGAGGGCAAAATGTATGACTGTTACCAAGAATCTCTATTAAGAGGTCCCCCTTTTGATAGCTGAACTAGAACGATTAAACATAGTTTAGGACATTGTTGCAAACCGAAAGATGTGTGACACTGTCAACCTACATGCGGGCTGTTAATCTATTAGCCCTCAGCTTTTCTAGAAGAGTCTTCCATGAATCCATTCCCCTCTTAGCAGCGGTCTCTATTCGGCTGTTACTATCCCGCATTCGTCTGTCAAAAATCTCAAGCGAGATCCATCCTTTAAACCCAGTCGCAAGGATCCAGGCTTCGGCAATCTCACAAACAGGGAGATACGCTCCAATATCATGCTCAAATGGAAACGGTCGGGCATGTTTGGACCAGGTGAATTGCGGCGCTTCCCCTTCGACATACCACGGATGATCTTTGGAAAATGGAGGTTCAAATTTTTCGCCATCGGATAGCTGTATGAAGAAGATCTTCTCAGCAGGGCAATTGGCAACAAAGCGATCAAGTGATTTTCGCAGGACGTCATCTGAGTCGGGGAACTCGCCGGAGAGAGCGAAAAGGTCGCCCCAGAGCTTTGTGGCTTCATGGAAAGTATCTAGGCACAGACCAAAGTTGGGTCGATTGACTTCGTTGACGTATTTTAGAGCAGTTTCCCATGTCGAACAATGTGTTCCCCAAGATAAATATTCGTATGCAATCGAAATGACCGGTTGCTCCGCGCTTCCGATCTCAGCTATATGCTGGAGTTCGCTGATGACTATGTCTGTATCACCAATGGCGTCGGGCTTAAAATTTGATGGAATCTGCAAATATGTAGCGCCGAGAGCCCGAGCAACCTTGATCCAATGGGTAGCCTTCGATAATCTGTCGCTTAGGGGCGATGGGTCCCCCTCGTAGTTCTCGAAAGGCGCCAAAGAAACTATCGCTAAATTGAGCCCTTGGCACATTGCACAGATTTTCTCAGCGCCCTCAAATATCGAAATTGCTTGGGAATTAGAAAATTCCTGCAGCTCAAAATAGACGATCTCAATGCCTTTGAACCCTGCTTCTACTGCGACCTTGATCTTCTGGTCCAGACAATGAGAAGGGTGTTGGCCCAGTGATAAGCTGGCAATAGCCAATTTGTTGGAGAGCATTATGTGCAACGTTTGAACAGGAATACGTACAATATTTCAATAGAAGAAGAAAAGAAATTTTTTACACTTGCATTGACGTCTCAGGCAATATAGTCAATTTCGGAGGTATGTTTCCGTTGTCCTTTCGGAGATAGAACCGAGATTAGCGGCCTGCTTGCTGTGGTGGGGATATTTGATCAACGTAGCCGTAGAGGAAATACACAGTAAGAGAGTAGATATATGGAGAAACAGATGCCTGGGATAGGGCTAAATCACCATTGTGCGGAGAGAGCTACAAAAATATTTCGCTTGAAACATTGAGAGTCAGATCACAGGAACCGTAATCTCCAATTTTCCCATCATGGATCATGAGACGACGCCAAAATTGAAATCGTAGGGCAAGAATTACTTATGTATTGGTTCTTTATTGGTATTACTTCGCTATCCCATTATCTACTCTTACTGGAGCTCGTGTATCACGCTGTGAATCTTCGGGAAAAGTATTAGCACCCCAGCAGAACGACCTCGTCTTACGAAGCCTAGAAGCCCCGGGTATTATATGTAGAAAGTCACTTGAAGCATTGCTTTCGAATATCTGTGCGTCAACTGGTGGAAAGTTTTTTCCGTACATAGTATTCTGTTATATCTAGAAGTAGGAACGTTCATTGATATACATAGGTGAATGTAAAGGCATGTCTCATTCGGCACCTGGAGGCTCTTTTCAATTGCTTTGGTCAACTTATCAATTGCTTAATATTTTTATTGTATATTGAACTGAAATTGAGTTAATCAGGCATATATGTCCACCCCTTTGTTTACAGCGGGCAAGAATGCCAATGGTCAAACTGCACGAGAATATAGGAATCTCCAATTACCGATGTTCCCTAAAATTGTAGACCTCTACTGGAAAAAGAACGATGAAGAGGGCATTGAAGATGTTGAATATGTTTTAGGTTTGCGAGGATCCTCCTGTTACTTATACAAGCCAAAATAACGGGTTTTGTTATATAACAATATGCAGATAATTTTTTTTACCTTGGTAGACTGATCATTATTTCATTCCTAGACAGGATATATCCATGAATATCCCAGGTGCCTTTTATTAACGGATCCTCGTCAGACTTGAGGTATACATGCTACCCGGATGTATGTTATAGACGGGGGCATAATATTGACTATCAAATCCGTCATATAATTGCACTCTAGAATCAACGCAGAGGGAATTTAAAGATTGTTATATATATATATACGTACTCGTGATTTCTAGAACAAAACTGCACGTGACCACCCGCCATTTTCGCGTTTCCGAGACGCGTCTCTTCCTTCCAGATATCCACCGCAAACATTACTATATCCCTATTACATTACCTATCAACACTCTGCGACGACATTCGAATAAGCAAAGAGCCAACAATGACCACATGGCCAAAGATGCCTCCTCTACCCGGACCAGCATCACCACCACGCACGACGCGGGCGATGCGCATCATCCCTTCTACCCCGCATTCTGCTTCCCAGCCTCGCCGACCCATTTCGCCTGGGTGAAGCTGAGCATCGCCGATATCCATCGACTCCGGCCGAAAGACGGATTTGAAGGTGTGATGCAATATATACAAATATATATTTCCTCGTGGCTAACAACAGAGACGACTTGCAGGCCAAAATGTCTATTTCTACAACAACCATCCGATCCAATTCGTCTGCCTAGCAGGCGTGATCGTTACGCGCGACGAGTACGAGCGGCGCACTGTGCTGAACATCGACGATAGCAGTGGCGCGAACATCGAAGTTATCATTCTCAAGGCGGCGGTAGCGACATCAACAACAACAACAACCCTACCCAGCCCTGCCACTGCTCGTGGCGATTACGACGACGATGACGATGATGATGACGAAGATAACATTGCGAGACAGACGCTCACCAACGTCACCTCCACAGCACGCTCGCCCATCGACACAGCGCAGCTGCGCGTCGGCGCAGTCGTGAAAATCAAAGGGACGCTCTCGATATTCCGCGCGACGATGCAGGTCGTGCTCGAGCGCTTCTGGGTTCTGCACGAGACCAACGCCGAGGTAAAATTCTGGAACGAGCGCGCGCGCTTCCTGGTGGATGTCTTGTCCGTGCCGTGGTCGCTGACGCCGGAGATTGTCGAGGCTTTGAGACGGCGGGCTCGCGATGAAGAGACCGATACCGTCAGCGATCGAAGACGGGTAGTCGAGAAGCAGAGGAGACTGGAAGAAAGAGAGAGGAAGGATTATAAGCGGATCTTGAAAAGGTGGGACAAGGAGGAAAGGCTAAGAGAAAAAGAGGCCGAATGGATCACAGAGAGCAATAAAAGGCTGGAAACCAGATTGGCAAAGGAAAAAGCTGGAAACCATACAGACAAAACTCATTATTAGATTGATTACACAAATTCCCGAAAAAAAAAATTGTCCGTCCAACCTGCAAGGCACATAACCAAGGTATCTCAAGATAGGCAAACTCCAAGCTCAATGCCTTCTCATTACATATCGCACATTACCATAAAGGAAAAAAAAAATAAAAGATACAGAAAATACAACGTATCTAGCGATACCTATCGACAGATCCACCGCCCTGTCCACCCAACAATCCTCGGTAATAGTCTTCGTCCATCCAGGTATTCCGACTGCTCAGGTGGTCGTGGTACCGACGCTCACGGTCACGTTCTCTCTCCCGCAAGACTTCATAGTCTCTGCTATCATCGCGGTCATAGTCTCGGTATCGTCGTCCATCGTCGTATCCATCGCCGGTGGCAGAACTTGTCTTGTAAGAAGTCATGTAGTCTGGGTCGAACGAGTTAAGATCGGTATCTGAATGTCGATAATCGCCCGGTCCGCCGTTGACTCCGACAGACGAGCTGCGTGCTCGGCCCGATTTGGATGAGATAGAGCTGTGATGGGCGTGGCCGTTATAAGCACTTGTCGGTCCTGTTCCCTGGGTGGAACGCACATGCGGCAGCTCTTGGCTATACGAAGGCGATTGTCGGTGGGAGGTAGTGGTAGGTGAAGACAAAAACTCCTTTGACTTGTTTGTCTCGGTTTTGGGGGACTGTTCGTTGACATCATTGTAGACTTTACCCCCACCAGGTTGAGCGGTATATGGTTTTCTTTCTCGTTCGATCGGACGTGACAGGATTGTCTCGTCTTCTTCGTCTTCAACAACTGCCGGGCTTGGGTTTGACGTGTAGGATTTTGGTTCACGTTCCTGGATAGGCTGAGCAACTCGTTCAGTCGCAACCCTTGACGGAGATTTTTCAACAGGAGGTTTCCGGGTAGGGGATCGGGAGCGCTCTTGAGGAAGACTCCGGGGAAGATCCACTCCACTGTGGGTGACGATAGAGGCCTCTAATTTCTCGAGAATCTTAACGTCTGCTGAACTAGGAAATAGTCGTCTGGGCAGTTCCTTTGGAAATCTTTCCTTCTTATCGTCCGGGTTACTAATCGGCATATCAAGCACTGTTTTCTGCAGGCGGGCAAACTCTCTGTCCGGATTAGACTGGATCATCAGTGTGAACCAGCGTTCAAAGCCGCGAGGAGTCAAGCCTGGTTTGTCTGGTCGGGCGTTGAGGCTGAGCGGGTCTTGGACAAGGTGATGCTCGGCTTCGATATCTCGGTAGATTCGTGAGATGGACGAGGCGTGGTCGTCAAAGATGTCTAACAATGAAAGTTAGAATGCGCATAGTTTAGTACAACGTCGTAGATCACTTACCATGCCATGGATAAGTATCTGTCGCAACCTTGGTTACTGAATAGTATTTCTGCATCTTCTCCGGAATGACTACAATAGTATTTCCGGGATCATAGTCCTCAATCTATTTTTTTTTTCCAAAGTCAGTCACTATACTTCTGTTCTCAGTTGAGAGTAGGATTACCAAATGAACAGCGATTCCCCTAAGCAGTTGCCCTAACCTCGGAGTCGGTTTTCCGTCTTCAAACATTTTGCCCCATATCCTCTCCAGCGTCGTCATTTCACCAAATGTCGGGTTCCGTTCAGACATGGTCGGGCGACTTTCTGAGCCAGCGTCACTAGCCTTGCCCGGGCTTGGCCTTCTTCTTGATCCATCTCGTGTTTCGACAGGTATAGAATAAGTAGACTTAGTTTCACGGGCCTCGGGTGACTCGTTGGTGCGGTACCGGGGTGCAGACGGCTCATAGTATGTGGTATCAGGTACAAGCGGTGCCGACTGTGGATGCGGTGGCGGCGGTGGTTGTTGTTGTTGTTGTTGCTGCTGCTGCTGCTGCTGCTGCTGAGGCGATCCTAAACCAAAAGCTTGAAGCTGTTGAATAACAGTCGCTGTAACCTGCGAAATAAGCTCGGGCGAGAAATGATTAGAAGTATCGGCCTGGTTGACAGCAGAAGCGACTGCATCGTCGATACCGCCGGCGGGGTTGACAGGTGGCTGGAATGAGGGCGATGGCATGCGGGGCTGAGGCATCTGGACCTGATCTGCCATGTACTGCGAAGGATATGGAGGGTGGAAGGACGACGGTCCGGGGTAGGCTTGTTGTTCATCTGAGAAGCGATCGTCTCCCGGCGGCGGAGCGGGCTGCTCGTAGGACCCCGCGGGGTCGTAGTAGGAGTTGTATGCCATGTTGTCTATCTCTGTATGTTTGTTCGTATTCTGCTTCACCGAGCAAGAAGACCGCCAAGCAGTCGACTCGCTTGGTTGCGACGCTAATCAGGAGAGCGCAAAACCAAGCGGGCCTGATCCCTGTTACGAAGCCGGTGGAGACTGTTGAAAGCCTCTTTTGAAGATTTGTATTTGATATTTTTCTTTTTTCCCGTGAGACGAAAAAGGTAAATGAATAGTAAAAGACAGATGTAAAAAGTATGTGGAGAGAAAGTGAGACCGGCGACACCTGACCTCCAGGCGAGGAGGGGCGACCGACTCCGTGCGTGCACCACGGGTTGTTGCACCACAGCCGAGTTCTGCTTCAGGAGTGGCAGGAAACCTATAGCAGCAAGTGTACTGCAGTAGAATAAAACGAGCAAACAAAAAAAATATAAAAAGAGGTAAAAGTTCAACCTGGGTGGACGAGAGTTTGCAAGGCATCCATCATATTGGCCCTCCCCCATTACGTCACTAGCCTTCCATGTGGCTTCGCGGCCAGCCCGCATATTATTTGTGCTGCGACTCCAGATGCGACCCCATTTGGCTTGCTGTGATGATGATGATTATTATTATTTTATTAATTTGCAACTCTAGAGTCTCTAGGGCGGATTGGGCTCAACGGCAGGACGGGCTTGCCTGGGTCTTTGTTTACTCTCACCGTCCAGCAAAATATGGTACGGTGGTTCGGGCCGTGGTCCGTTCCATATATTCACATGTTGCATCCGATGAATGTAATGCGGAGTATTAGGCTAAGAAGGACTTCAAACGGCTTGGGTGGAGATTTCATGAACGTTGAGTAAATGCTAACTAATGAAGAAGAAAAACCCGAGAGTCCTCAAGCAAATCATGTTATCTACCCATGCTTGAACAGAACCGGTATATATCAAACCCTGAAACATCAATAACAGGCTGCGTATCGAGTGAGAGGCAAAAAGCTCCCAGTTCCACCTTGACAGCGAAACTGGAGTCTGCTGCCCAATGCCATTTGAATCGGAAACCTTAAAAATACGACTCAGAAGGAGCAACCGAAGTTCCGATTTGGCTATGCTGGTCGTCGTCGGCAGCGATCTCGGGCGGCTCGGGGATGCGCATGTTTTGGGCATGGCGATACGGATTGTGAGCCTAGAGGAAACAAAAAGGAACTGAGTAGGCTCCCTCAAAACTCGAATCTCTGACAGACAGACTTACCCTAATTTTAGCCCACTTGCCTGGCTTGGAACTTGCCGCTGGTCTGGGTCTGCTCCTGTTCTCTTTCAACTGCCAGCCATAATCGCCCTGGACACTCGCCTGTTTCGACAATGTACTGACTTGGCTGTGCTCGTTGGCGGTCGAAGAGCTCACAGCCGAGGAGTAAACAATCGAGGATGTGTCTCGTTGAGAGGGGTCGTCTTCAAGAAACGCACCCCCGACAGATTCAGAGTCATCTTCGTCATAATCATCGTCATCATCATGGCCAATTCCCATTGAGCTAGGAACTGAAGGACGCGAAGACATGCTAGACGTTTCATTGACTTCATCGCCACCGTCGCTGGAACTAACTGGCACGCCTCCAACAGTGCTTCCTGGCTGGGTTTTCAATTAACAACCAGTTTGACTAGTTCCCGGATACCTAGATACCTACTCCGACTGTGGTGCTGTCATCGTCGTCGTCGTCATCATCGTCATATTCGTCATCGCTGCCCTTTGCACCGTCGTTGGCATCCCATGGGCGAGAGGACTGTGCATCCGCAACGCAGTTGATGCACGTCTACAGTGGTTCGAGTATTAACAATTGGTCATGTATAGAAAGCCAGTCATGGGACGGAAACAGCATACGGCAGTATCAAGGTTGGAGCGCTGGGATTTGAAGAATTGCTCTTTCAGCTTGCTCTTACGGCAACTGACACAGGTGATCTCTTCCGATAGTTCGCCGGTACAATAACGACAACGCAGGCCATGGTTAGCAAGAGTCTTTTGGTCCTTGGAATACATAAGTTTCCCTTTTAGGCGCGTGATCTGGGCGTTGGAAAAGATTGCTTGACTGCGGGTTTTGTTGCAGCCTATGCACGTGAGCCTGTGGTTTTGTCAGCCTTGCTTTCGGTGTCATGGGGTAGAACTGACATTTGTGGAATCTGGGCATTTCTCATCCTGAAAAGTGAGGATGTTAGTAGGTGAGACGCTAGCCTAGGTGGTTGTGCACTGCATACCTCTCCACCTTGGCGTCTGACCAACCTCCGGGCATGGTGAACGGCTCTTTGGAAGCAACTACAAGGGTCAGTACCAGTGTGAAGATGCATGGATCAGGATCGAGGTAGAGTATCTATCGTCCGTGACTCGATGTCTCCTCGGGATCGTCTTGCCAGACCTGCCCCGGAGGAATACAAGTATAAAGTGTGTCAGTATAAAGGCAGAAGGGTGGGAAAGTGCTTACAGTTCGATGGCTAGTGATGGATTCTGTATGGGATCTGGATGTGAGGGCAAAGAGTCGACAACCTCTCAGCAGGCGGAGTGATGTAGGAGGGAAAACAGAAGGAGCCACCGCGGTCAAAGAAATATGGGTGTCCGTTTGCTCGTATCATGTGAGAGCGCCAGGGCCATCAGAGGCGGTCTTGACTGGCAGTTTACCGTTCTTTAGTCGTACAAAAGAGATTGATATTTTGCCAATCTGTTAGGTAGATTGAGGTGGTAGACGACTGATATGTCAGGCTCGAGTGCAGATCGGTATAGTGGTTGTCTGGGACGCGCCTGCCATCTAATTAGTGCAGCATATTGTTTCTGACACTCAAGTCAAAACTCAATTTGAATTTGGGTTTGCGTTCGATTGTTGTTCAACCTGGTTGGTGTTCTTCTTTGATGATATTTGAATGATGACATCTGGACATCTGTTGATAGAAAAGTCAACTGATACTAAACGAACAGCGACATATATTGTGATATATGAGACCGACCTAAACGTACCATGACGCCAACTAAAAGTTACGGGCAACGTTGCATCATATACTTGAATTAAACAACAAACATAGAATTTTAAGTATTTAAATATTCAATGCTAGGCAACATGTCCATAATCTTGAAGTTGACTTTCAATGTTCTACGTTGGTTAGGTCAAGGAACAACACGTGATGTAGGGCTAATATCCCTATACCAATCAACGTTGTTGCAGATACCTAGAGTTTCAATGTATATTTGACATTTAAAGCCAGTAAGCCTGTTTGTGTATGAATTGGCTCTTTAAATTTGTTAATTTGCTAAATATCAACTATGAACCGTTCAATGTTTAATGTTGACCCGGTAAACCCCCATGCAACATACATGTAGAACTATCAACTGACATTGATTTTTTGCCTTTCAACAAAAAAAAAAAAAAAAAAAAAAAA
>CVMT01000010.1:1197727-1271640 GCA_000985935.1 Talaromyces islandicus | reverse complement strand
CCCCCCCCCCCCCTCCTGTTCAAATAATAACAACTATCGGTGTGAAAACCAACCAGTCCCTCTTTTTAATTTCTTACAACTCTGCTACCTTTCCTTGTGTCATTCTGTCATTCGCTCCTTACAATCACTCCCTACTCGCTAATTCTTCCCACGTTTCCCTTGTCTCTTCTTCGCAAACAACCTCAATCCACTCTCTCGTCCATCACATCCACTCGCACACGAAGAATGAAACCCGGGTCTTGTTGAGTACCTCGCGAACGAACAACTCACAGTCTTGGTTTGGAAACACTGTCTCAGTGTGGTACGTTGACCGACTCTTTGTCCCGTGTTTTGTGTGTGTGTACACAATGCTTATCCGAGTTAGGTTATCCGTGTTCTCTCATCTTTCTGCAGGCAGAGGAAAAGAGTTCAGCCATGGCAATCTCTCATGAATACTCCCTCCGGGGAACGTCACAAAGTATGATGGCCTTGGAGGACCGCTTCGAGGTCATGAAGGAAATCGGTGATGGTTCCTTTGGCAGTGTCGTGCTCGCTCGAACGCGGACCGCTGGTGCTAATGTTGCACGAAGAGGCACAATGGTAAGGCTCGTCAAATCTACTGAAATGGGTTGTATATGCTAACACTGACGTAGGTGGCCATCAAAACAATGAAAAAGACCTTCGACTCGTTTGCTCCCTGCCTCGAGCTCCGCGAAGTCATCTTCCTCCGAACGCTTCCTCACCACGTGCACCTTGTCCCCGCCCTCGATATCTTTCTTGATCCTTTGAGCAAGAAACTTCACATTTGTATGGAGTATATGGACGGCAACCTCTACCAATTAATGAAAGCTAGAGACCACAAGTTCCTCGAGGGAAAACACGTCAAGAGCATTCTCTACCAGATCATGTCCGGACTCGACCACATCCATGCCCACAACTTCTTCCACCGCGACATTAAACCCGAGAACATACTCGTTTCCACATCGGCACCCGTTGATTCGGCTTTCACACGTTATTCTAACCTCGTCACGCCTCCTTCGACCCCTCCCACATACACAGTCAAGATTGCCGATTTTGGCCTGGCTCGTGAAACGCACTCCAAGTCGCCGTACACAACCTACGTGTCAACACGTTGGTACCGAGCACCAGAAGTGCTCCTTCGTGCCGGGGAGTACTCCGCTCCCGTCGATATCTGGGCTGTTGGTGCCATGGCCGTCGAGATTGCCACGTTGAAGCCTTTGTTCCCTGGTGGGAACGAAGTCGATCAAGTGTGGCGCATTTGCGAAATCATGGGAAGTCCCGGGAACTGGTACACCAAGTCTGGTGCAAAAGTTGGTGGTGGAGAATGGCGCGAGGGTAACAGGCTCGCGCAGAAGCTCGGTTTCACTTTCCCTAAGGTATGTTTTCTATTCTCACCTAAAGTCTGGTTTTAACCGAACTAATTATTTCTAGATGGCTCCTCATTCTATGGAATCGATTTTGCAACCTCCTCACTGGCCTCAGTCATTGAGCAACTTTGTTACTTGGTGTTTGATGTGGGATCCTCGCAACCGACCAACATCCAGTCAAGCTTTGAACCACGAATACTTTGCCGATGCCGTTGATCCATTGTTGAGACCGAAGTCGTCGACCGCAAGGCTTATGGGTCGCAAGCTGTCAGAGAAAAACTTCAAACCAACACCCAAGGATGGCAGCGAGTCGCCTGCATTGTCTAGCAAGCCCTCGTGGTTCCGCCGTTCTTTGGTCGTACGATCTGACAGCCCTGCCCCTGTTGTTGAACCTGAACCCGTGCGACCGGCTGCGGTTGCACAAACTACAACTGCTGAGATGCAGGCAGCGAAAGGCCGATCAGCAGCCAAGCGAGCAACGTGGGCCAACGGGGCCCCCATGCCTATCCTACCTTCCATCAGACCAGTGTCCCCCCTTTCAAACGCAGTCACTGCCCAGGCAAACTCTACTGTTGCACATCATAACAACCAAGCTATGCAACAAACAGATGCTGCCAAGTCCAAGAAGATTGGTCGCCAGCTGTCGGTCAACTCCCATGGAAACCACTATTCCGACGTCCACAGGCAGGAAGCTGAACGGGCATTGAATGGTATCGGGAATGGCGCAAGTTCCACCGCCCAGAAAGAAAGCTTCTTCTCACACCTGCGGAAACGAGCTCGCCGGTTATCTGGCCGGAACCAAGCTGCCGCAGTCAACTACGATGTTGAAGCCAATGCTGGATGCTCTCCTTGGCCAAACCGATCATCTGTCGCTCTGGATGCTAGTATGGTTGAAGCCAAGAACGCCGAGTTTGCCGAAATGGACAAAGCTGTCCAGGATATCAAATATGGCATCGACGCGGCCAATCCTCCCCCTCAGCTCACCTCTGTGCCGAACAACGCTGCATCCAAAAGACAATCCGTTCCTGGAGCTTCTCTTCGGTCTATGACCGAAAGCCCTTCTCCGGTTAGCGGGCCTGTATCTAGTCGTACTCGCAGGGCTTTGCAGATATCGTCGCATCCTGTTCATCGGTATGAGACGCCTGAGGAAGAGGACGAACTGCTCGACGAAGTTCTCCACTCGGCCAGCAAGGCCGCGAGACGTCTTGCCCAGTGTTATGACGAGGATTCTTCCTCTTCTCTTTACAAAGAAGACAGCCATGTTTCCGACTTGGCGAACGACACTAGTCGCACGCTGAATCCTTACCCTACTCCCTCTCCATCGGCCAAACGTGATGGAGTGTCTTTTGGGCAGAATGACAGCACACCTGTCAAACAAAGGGAGGCGTCGAAGATGAACGGTGAGAACTCGAACCGTCAGTGGCCCACTCCTCCATATTCGGACCAAGAGTGGGCTGCTGCGGTTGCCAACACCATTCTCTCCGAGTCGACCTACCGCTAGATGATATTGACAAGTCATGTCGTCTTGCCTCTTGCGGATATCTCGCCGCTTCTTATCGGATCCTTTCATGTTTCATTGATGCATTCGTTTCGGCGGCGGCTAAACAGGAAAAGCAAACGGTACAAGGACAATCGGCGTTTCTTCACTGGATCTTTTTTTATCGTTTCCCCGTGACTTTTTCTACTTCCAGTGGCATATAGATGTATCATTTTTTGTGGATTTTTTTCCCTGCGCGATATTTCCCCTTATATTTGCTTTTATCTACTTCTCTTCGACATACCCCACTTGTTATTATTTCATTTTGCACATTGCAACCCCAGTCTCTTATTATATTGACCGCGCTAGACGCGTGAAGCATATGAGCATAGCGTTTTGCTGATTCTTTGCTGTTGTGATTTTTTTCCTTGCCTCGGCAAATTACCGTCTCTATTTCCTTGTGTCCCCTGTGCTAGTATCTGTCTTTTTTTGATTCGCTGTACATTTCTTATTCGACCATGTGATATCGAACCTGTTTGTGCTGCACCACGCGGTATGATGATGGGATTGATGCTCGGTCATGTCACTCGCTGCTCTGGAAGCATGGGATCGTTCCCTGTGAGCGGTCCGTTTATAATCTTGTAATTATATCTATTCGTCGGCAGCACTCTGCTCTGAACATAATACACTCATTGCATACTCGATATTGGTCATTAACATTAAATGTGAATATTGAACAACATGGAGTCAGTTGGATACTTCTTGTTGGTTAACATGTAGATGTCGTTGTCGCAGTAAGCTGTGAGAGGCTCAGAGCTGGTGGTGACCCACTTTAAAAGTTTCCCGCGTTGGACTTATCGCAAGAATCGTCCATGCCTCACTGCGCCTGCTCATGTTCTACGAATAATTCTGGTTCTTGCTAAAACAGCAGACAGATCCAGTTACACCCACCTATTAGAGCAGTCTACATACTTTTCTCTACCGTCTGCGACCAAATGGTTGCTTGCCTCGACAGCACCGCGTGATTCCATCCCCGCACATCCAGCACGCTCAGCGATTTATCTTCAGTACTCGATAAGACATAAAAACATCATCACCATGCCTCCTCCACAGCAAACATCAGCCTCACAAACGCCACACATATCGCCCGCCGAGCTCTCATACCTCTACACCTCACTCTCGCAACCCGATGGGCCCATCCGCCCGGACGGCCGCTCTCCCACGCAATTCCGGCCTCTGACCGCTGAGACAGGCATTGTGCCCGGCGCAAACGGCAGCGCGCGCATCGGGTTCGCTGACGGGTCGGAGGCGATTGTCGGGGTGAAAGCAGAAATTGAGAGGACGCTGGCCACGGACGCGTTGGACCTGCGACAGCTGCAGGAGCTTGAGCAACAGAATGACGGATACAGGGGCGCGGATAACGTGGACAACGGCGATGCCACGCGTGAAGGGTCTCATGCGGTTGCCGGACAGAGCTCGTGGGTGCAAATGTCGATTGAGATCCCCGGGTTTCGAGACGATGATGCATTGCCGGTGTTTTTGTCAGAGATGATGCGTGAATCGCTAGTTGAAGCGGGCAATGAGGAAGGGAGTACGTCTGGTGGTGGGCTGAAGAGTCGATTGGTTATTAATCGACGGTGGCATTGGAGGTTATACATTGATGCAAGTTCCTCTCTCTCTCTCTTTTTGGAAGTGATATATCTAACGAGAATTAGATCCTGTTACTGTCGCCACCTCAGTCATACCCTCTACCTCTGCTCTCACTGACCACACATCTGGCACTCCTATCCACACGACTTCCCAAGCTCAAATCGCAAGGCGAGGAAGACCCTTTCTTCGAAGACGACTGGAACCTGGCCGAATACATCTACCAACAACAAACCGTCAAACACGCCCGCGAAGCCCGACCCCCAGTCACACTACTCGTTATAACCACGGGACAAAACGTCATCTTCGATCCAACGCGGGAAGAAATCGCTGTAGCTGACTCTGTGCTCGCTGTTTCCATTGCGCGCGACACCGAGTCTGCCGGTGGCGAGCTGAAGCTTCTCTCGATCCGCACGATTGACGCACCCTCGCGGCTCACTCAGCACGGGATACCGGACTCTGAGAATGCGGCGACTATGGGGGCTGTGACTACTGCTGTGCAGGCTGCAGATGTTGCTACTGCGACGGACGAGGAGGTGCCTGGGGTGTGGAAGCCTCGCCGGGGTGGGATCGCACGTAGCGTGATCTCGAAAATTATCAAGACGGTGCTGCAGAAGGGCGGCGTTGGCGACGAAGTCATGGAAGGACTGGAGGGGGTTGAAGTTAGGTAATATTACAATGAATTAATACTTCAAAAGTTCAATATCAACATCACTCCAGTGTCAGCTTCTATAGATCTAACCTAACCCTAACCCCAAGGTGCATACTGTACTCTGTATCCGCGTACAGAACCACTTTTTCTTCCATTTTTAAAGTTAATATATTGGCAAGAAGGAACATGTAGTATTTTTACAAAATATCATTATTAACCCTACCAATGGGTTATCGGTTTCGACACAGCCAGATCCTCAGACACACGAGTGCGCATCACGTGACCTGCCGCCTAAAAAAATAAAACGGAACCGCGGATGAAGAATCCGTTAGCTTTCATCATCGAAAGAAAACAACAGGAGCCAAAATGGCCGTGACGCAGAATATCCCTCAATTTCTCTTGCCGCGGGGCATCTCCTCACGTACATTGCGATATGCTGTCACGGCTCAAGCAGTAGTACGATCACGACCACTACCAGCACCAGCAGCACGGCGCGGCTTCTCAACATCAGCCGCCCAACGCAAACAATCGGCCAACGCCTCGAAAGAAACCAAGCCACGCACACTCGCGCAACCAGACAAATTCCGGCCACCGTCGCACCCGGCGCGGCGCGTGCTGCAGACGCGCGATGGCAGGCCCGTGGTACGAGAGCCATTCAATTACCCCGGACCGGCGCTGTCGGCCAAGGAGAAGGAGGAGCAGCAGACAAAACGGTATCCCAACATGTTTCCACCGGAGGGGACAGTGATGCACAAGTTTTTGACAACGCGGTGGATTCATGCGTGGATTGCATTGGTGTGTTCTCTCTCTCTCTCTCTATATCTAACTATATAGAAACGCAGGATGCTGATATTATGGCAGGGCGTCCTCACGTCTCTCGCAGGCTTCACATTCATAGAAAACTTCAAACGCACGTCGCCATTCGCGCACCTGATGCCCGGCTGGTCCGGACTGCTGAGCCACCCGATCAACACGATCTCGCAGGCGATCTCGGTATGGAAGATGCACGTGCAGCACAACTCGGTGCTGGCGCGCGAGAAACGGCACAAGCGTATCGAAGACGCCGAGAAGCGTCGACAATACCGTGTTGCTCACGGGCTGGAAGCGCCTGCTGTGGCTGACACTGGCTCTGCGCCAGTCGAGGACGACCAGTCGCCTGTTGCTGCGGGTGCGACGGAGACCATGGTTGAGCCAGTCAAGATGGGAGCAGAGGCAGAAGCTCCCAGGGAAGAGTATCGCGAGTTTTCGGGGGAGAAGCGGCCGGTTAAGAAATGGCTAGGGATTTGGTGATTCCTCATAGTACCTATACAATCAATTGGACATGTAGAGTAGAGACAACACTGATATCAATTAGTTATTAAATTATTTAACATGAATCTGTAGGTATGTTAATTACAGCTTCCAGTAATACCTGCAGTACGTATTGATATAACTAACCGTTCCAGTCGACCGAGCAGTTCGGGCCGGGTCGGACTTCTGCCCGGGCAGAGATTTTGGCCAATCAGGGGCCGTGCATTTGTCATTGGCATACTCGCAGCTGTTGTACAGGATATAAGGAACCTTTATTTGTGTAGATTTTAAAATAAAGACACCGATCTGAGTACATACAGCATTAATGGACTGTATTAATATTGACGAATGACCGCAAAGAGTCATCAACTGCTCATCGTAGACGAAACTTACCGTAACCGTACCGTACGGGTCACATGCAGTTCCGGTTGCGCCCGGGCAGCACTACAATTAGCGGCGCGCTGATTGGCCGGGGGTTCGCCGGTGCAGTCATAAATAAATTTCCCGCCGAAAATCTTGCTTTGGCTCCTGCCAGCTTTGCTTCTTTTCCTCCACAACTCTTCTCTCTCCAGCACTCCCCATTCTTATTTTTGCCCACCTCGCTCTTGCTCTTTTTATTCAATCACTCTGCCAGTCAGATCCCACACATCTCTCTCACAATGCCTAAGGAAGCTGCCAAGTTCGCCCCAGGTAAGCAATTCGTCACTCCTTTCGCCGCCAGGGATGGACGGGACATTGTCGCCGCGCTGGCAACACACCCACCGGCTGTTTGATTCGGTGTTTCGCTTTTATTCTCGCTCTGGCTCTCGCTCTGCTCGTGGTTTTCGGTGGCCGGTATTGGTGATGGTTATTTGTGCTGTGTTGCGCTGTGTTACCTCTTATCGCCTCTCGCCGGAGAATATAGCCAGGCTCGAGATCAAACAGCTGGAGCTTTGACTGTCGCGCGGAGTTCAATTGGCGTCTCAAACAACAACCCAGGCTCTACAAGCAGCATACTAACCCGGATTTCCACCAGGTGACGCCAGCAAGGGTGCCAACCTCTTCAAGGTATTTTGAGATCTGCCACAACAGACTTAAAAGCACAAAGCTAACAGATCCCAGACTCGCTGCGCTCAGTGCCACACCACCGAGGCCGGTGGTGCCAACAAGATCGGTCCCAACCTGCACGGCCTTTTCGGCCGTCAGACCGGCTCCGTTGAGGGCTACTCGTACACCGACGCCAACCGCCAGGCTGGTGTCACGTGGGACGAGGACACTCTGGTATGGTCTATTGTTTGTTATTTGATGACTTTGTGCTGACTCGTGCAGTTCAACTACCTCGAGAACCCCAAGAAGTTCATTCCCGGCACCAAGATGGCCTTTGGTGGTCTCAAGAAGGGCAAGGACCGCAACGACCTCATCACGTAAGGGATCTTGCATGAAGGCCCCAAAAAATCAGACCAGCTAACACTTTCACACAGCTGGCTCAAGGAGAGCACCGCTTAAACGATTAAAACCCAAAATGCCCGCCCAGCATCGCCTCGACCGGTCGTATAGATGACCAGCCGACAGCGCAACGGCACCACCCTGTACCAATACTACAATATTACAACAATACAGCAATACAACAATGCTCGACTACCACCCCAACACATGCTATAGACGTGGGATTTTTGAAAAAGACAGCAAGGAGACGATTTACATAGACTCTCTTTTACCTGTACTCTGTTGATATTTTTATACTTCTTTTTTTCGTGGGTTCCTTTGTTAGGGTGTACCATTCTTGCCTAGAAATGTAATGAAGACAAAACGCATGATTCTCCTCTCCATTGCAGTTTATTCCCTCATAGTGCCACCATGCAAGGGTGAGTCGATGCCGAGTGACGCTGACCGCGCTCGCCTCTAGGACCGACTCGCCGCACTACTACTAGTATATACTTACTTGTATATCCTACGGTATATATATGAGTACAGTATATAGGATACACCCATGAGAATAATGCAGGTCCAGAACCTAGTGGCGTGGCACAGGCAGCGTCACGGGACTTGTTTCTGCAGGACGATTTGCGCTCGATTTGCTCGCGATGTGCAGCCGGCAGATTCGTGGTTGGCTCGCAGCAGCCTGACCCCGCGGCGCTAACTGGCCCAGCCACCATTCCTTGCTGCACGACTGACGCTGCTCTAACTTGGAACGCGATGGCTGCGTCTGCTCTGTCAGACGAGCCCAAATGCATTGGCCGAGCGTGGCTGTTGGCCAGAGGGGCAACTATTTAATAATCCTGTGCAGTGTGAACTGGGTCGTCGCTCTTATCAGCCCAGCCCGCCTTCCGTCCGATCTTCTCTTCTTCTGCTTCTGCTTCTGCGAATGCCTGTCGCTTCTGCATCTTTCCGACGCGCATCCCAGCATTTTCTGCCAAACCGACTCCTTCTTCTCCCTGACTGACTGACGCTGGCTGCGGCGGGGAAACCCCTGAATTGACTTCGTCCCATCCTCATCTGCGCGATCAGGCAGCGAACCCTTATCTTATCGGTGATGACTCCGAGTCCTGCGACTGCAAGGGGAAAACAATCGACAATCACCTCCAAGAATCGGCACTCGAATGCCTCGCGCGTCCTGAAAACCGATACACCTAGATAGATACTAGAGTCAGAACAGTCCCAGTCATTTTGCGCATGACAACAGCCTCGGCAGAACAAAGGGCGGCCATGGAAGACGAGATGGAGGCGCTGTTCGACGACCATCCGTCGCTGTCGGCGTCGCTGGAGGACTTTGAAGCCTCCAACAGGCGATCGCCCATGTTCGATCTGCCATCGCAGCACTCGGGCTTTCGCTCCGAGGAATCAGATGACGGACAATCCGACCCGCAGGAGCGCTGGTCACCGCCAGCCCTGCGACGCCCGGACTCTCTTGCTGGAAGCCATTGGTATCGCCATGCCCCGTACGATATGAAGCCGACGCTGCAGAACGGCAGCGCTCCACAGTCTCGCGAAGGGAGCCCGCAGTACGAAGACGCCCGCGAGGCACCGCCGCTTCCCTTGCCCCAAAAGAACGCTGCCGACTGGCCAGACATCACATTGGCGGCCAACGTACCGCTTCCCCCGGGCACAGATTCGCCGGTGAAAGGGCGGTCGGTGTCTCCCGAGCCAAAGGACAGGCGGCTTGTCACCACCCACGAAGAAGCAAACTCAAACTGTAGGTTGGGCTTATGATGATGTGTTGTTTGTTAAGTCAAGCTCCAATTGACATGGTGCTGCCTCTCTAGATGTGCGGTTTCGAATGTCGGCAGAAGTCGCCCAGAGAGAACCGTTGCAAGCTGCATGGAATGCGCTCCAGCTACCGTTTGATCGGATGTTCAGGTCCAAGGCCAGCGCGTTTGTTTCGATTTTGGTTGCATTTCTGGGTATGGTCCTCCTGCGTGTTCTCACCTTGCCGCAAGGCTCGCAGTCGATCCCGAATCTGGTCAAACTGTGTGCATTTGCCCGCAACTTTGAGCCCCTGATATATTACTCGGAGAACGGGGTGCAGCATATTAGCAATCTGCAGGAGACTGGCATTGCAGTCTGGGATCTGGGCGAATCGGTGCGAGGCAGCAACATGACGAGTGCGCCAATCATTGTCACGCAACTCGATGAGCTCTCCGGGTCTCTCAAAGACCTGTCTCTAGAGCTAACCCGCTTCTTTGCCAATGTCGACTCGGACATTGACTCGATCTTGCTCGTCATGGACTGGACACGACGGGAGCTCACAGCCATCCATGCGCAGCCGCCGAGCAGCCTGCCCAGTATTGTTATTGACAACATCTACGGCATGATTTCACAGGTAGCCAGCCTCGAGCAAAAGAGCAGCCACCACCAGGCGTCAATTCTGCCGGGCGAGTCTTCTTCAGCTGCAAGCACGCCAACTATACTGGGCACTGTGGTCACCAGCGTCCTCGGACCAACATCCACACAGCGCACAAACGCGGCATTGATGCGCACTTTTACCGAATTCCTCAACGTGCTCGAAGAATCCATCAACAGCGAGCTGAGCCACTCGACCGCGCTGATCGGGCTCTTCGAGTCCATCGACCGACAATTCCTCAACCTGCAGCGCGTCGTCGTGCGCGAGTCCGACACGCAAGAGCGCGAAGAAGGCGAACTGCTGAGCTCGCTCTGGACACGCCTACTCGGCGGCAACAAAGACGCCATCCGCAAATACGAGAAGAACCGCAAACTGCTCGCCGACGTGCGCCGCCGCACGGTCAGCAACAAACACCAGCTCATGGACCACCAGGCGCGCCTGCTCAACCTAAAAGCCAGCCTCGAAACGCTCCGCCGCAGACTGGTCAGCCCGCTGGTCCGCCAGAACGAGTCACGCCTCTCGTCCACCACCAGCACCAGCAGCAGCAGCAGCGCCGTCGACTCCACCAATAACGTGCTCGGCGCCATCGAGGGCCAGATCAAGGGTGTCGACGACACGTACGAGTATCTGCGCGGTCTGCGCGAGTCGCAAAAGGCGAAACTGATGGACTTGGTGTACGGGGCTGGACGTACTCAGAGCAGTCACGGATATCTAGGGCTTGACGAGACGGGGGAGTGAGCAATCACACCACACACGCCACACACCACTTTTGATGGGTTGATTTGTTATACGGCGTGAACTGGAGTCGGTTTTTTGTTTTTTGTTTTGGCTTTTTTTCTGACATTTCCGTGCGTTTCGGAGCCTGGCGAGTGATATACACGGATCTTTGATTGTATGCGGCCAGGATTTTTGACATTTTTTCCATATCTAAAATTTAGTAGTATTATCTATCTTGAGAATATAATCAAGACTTTGGTTTTTTCTGATCTGTTTTGAATTATGTAGAGACTTTCTTTCCATCTGCAGGGATGTTTTACGTGACAGAATTCAGCAGAGCTATTCTTTGTCATGTTTTTTTCTTTGCAGAGGAAGAATAACCATGTGATGTGACCTATTTAGGTATAATAAAAACCAACGACTCCGATCCCGTCCATGAAAGAAAAGATGAAAACAAATTAACGCCGTAAAATGCAATAAAAAGAAGTCCGAGGCTTAGGACAGACGCAAGTGATATCTCAGTAGCCGCCGTAATCGGTTGCGCCGTACGGGGCAGTGCCATACGCGGTACCGCCTCCCCAGGCACTCCTATTCCCCCCATTCGCAGCCTGGCCATATGCCGTAAAGCCGCCGCCCAGCCCAGCATCGATGTCCGGAGGCTCGTACGCATCTGGTGAGCGCACGCCGCCACCCAGCGCCACGTCGTCGTCGTCGGCGCCGCCTAGCCCGTTCACCTGCGCGCCCGCGCCGCTGGGGTTGGTCAGCGTGTCCATGATCGTGGCCAGTTTGGTCTGCAGCGTGTAGATGCCCTGCTGCACGATCGCGTCGGGCTCGAGATTGCCGATTGACTCGACGTCCATGTAAAAAATGCTGGGTTGCGCGTCGAAATCAAACGGCTGGTCTGGGGGGTTGGGTGTTTCCCACTTGCCATTCTCCGACACGGGCCTGCACAAGTTAAGATGACGGTTAAAAAGGAAAAAAAAGAGTAGAGAGAAGGGAGGGAAAAAAAGGACTCACCATTCTTTTTTCGCATCCTCCTCGTACCAATAGTCGGTGTGCTGCAGGTTATTGTGAGGATCGTACTCAAACCCAATAGCCGCAGTCGGCGCCCATTTTGCATGCTCCTTGGCAATCCCCTTGCGGGCGATGCACGACAGTTTCAGCTCCTGGCCCTTGATCAACTTTGCGATCAACGGACCTTTTCCCTCCGGGTCGGTGATGACCGGGTTGCCCACCCACTCGTTGGCTCTGTCGCCCGACACCATGAGATCGCGCGAGTACACTTTCATGACCTCGTCGGCCTGGTTGCAGCGCGCATGCAGCGTCAGCCGCACGCTGCACCGTGAGCACCAGCTCTCGCACGTACAGTCGCGGTTGTACTCCATGTCTTGGTCACAGTTTTTGCTATTGAGCGGGACCAGTCCCAGTCGCTGCGCGATAAACTCGTCTGGCAGTACAGAGGTGTTGCTCTCCACTTCGACAATGTCAATGGCCACCGTGGGCACCTCGGCGAGCATGGTGCGGCGCAGCGCGTTGGCGAGCGATAGATCGACGCTGGAGAGTTTGAAGTCGACGCGGTATGGTTCGGCCTGTTTGGTGATGGGTGATGGTGAGCTTTGTCTGAAGAACAGAGGGGGTAAAGCTGATGGTACGTACCTCGCGAACAGTGACCTGCGGGCCCGTGGCCTCGATGTCCATTTCGTAATCCATGGTGGGCTGGCGATTCTTGGGTGTGGAGAGGGTAGTCGGAGAGCAAAAGAGAGAGAGAGAGAGAGAGACAACAATCGGCGAGCGTTATCGAAAAGTCCGCCAGTCGCGCTAGCCCGATATGGACGAGGCTCTTTCAATGTTGATTGATACTCGACAGGAAGATAATTATAATTATAATTTTTAATTAAAATTTTAATTTTAAATCAGAATATTAATGACTTGTTAGCAATATTAAATATAACAATATAATAATATAACAATATAATATACACATACACTACGGACATGGTCGTCGCTTGGCATAAAGTACAATTCATAGTACAGATCATAGTACAGTATTTACAGATTACAGCTTATACTCCAAAGCATAGCAGGTTTCTATCAGCTCCCAACTATGCCAGACCCTGACAGATCAGACAGACAGCAAAGCAGAAAGAGAATCAAAAAAGAAACAAAGGTACAACGATGAGCTCTAATCCAAAGACTACTCATGTCTGAACGCCTGCCAAAGATACCCACTCTCTTATTCAACAACTTTTGCCCACCGCTCCTCGAAGGTATGCTGGATGTCGTATTCCACGCATCAAGACCGCCGTATAGTGTAATTTCTATCCCAACATGGCGTATGCTGAACTGAAAAAAAAAAGGTGACATCCCACGTGCAAAAAACATAGAACACGAGGATGATGCAAGATAAAATCAATAAGCCTCCCTGAACAAAGCGAAGAGAAAAAGAGAAAAGAAAAGAAAAAAAAAAAAAAAAAAAAACGGCAGAAGCGATAACAGTGGCAAAGTAGAAAGTAGGTGGGATGAACAACTTTTCTGGCATCTCGGTCATATCAGGTCGTCATAGGCCGGCCACAGACAGTAGTGTGGTCGGCAATTCAACTGGCGATTTTCGCTGGCTACTAAAGACTACCGTCGAAGAGAGCTTCGATTCAATGCCTCGAGCAGCTCGGGGCGACTCGCCAGGGCAGACGCGGCCTGGGTATACGAGACCCATTGTCGTCTTCGCTTGTGAGATTCGGGCCACTGTGCTTCTTCCCGGTTGACGATGGCCTCGAAGAACTGATACGAGGCCTTGGGTGCATGGCTCGTCAGCAGCGAGTGCGGTCGCATGTCTGGAATGAGCCCGAGATCTCGCAGCACGGTGCAGACCACGCCGGCCTCTTCCCAGGCCTCGCGCAGGGCCGCCTGTTGCGCAGTCGGCTCATCAGTCTCCCAGCCTCCTTTGGGCAACACCCATCCTCCAGGCCCGGCAGATTGAATCATCAAGACTTTTGTTTTATCGGCGGACAGAGGGACAATGCCGGCCACGAGCCGCTCGCCTTTGGTGCCGTATCCTGTAAGCCACACCAAAAAACATTAGCATCTGTCTATCTTGGCTCTAGCGCAAATGGCAGGAATGATCTAGAAAAAAAAGAAAATTCGAGACTAGGTCTGCAGGGCGACCCCAGAAATTATGCAGCGGGTGCGTCAGACTCACGTTGATTAGTCCGGCCAACTCGGGACTCCATGGAATGCGTCGTAGCGGCCATGTCGCCAGCGAATGGAATTTTGAGGCAGCAATGGCACGCGATAACAGCCACCGCAGTTGATTGCGATACTCCAGAACGAGTGTTGTCGTGAGGGAGAGGGGAAGTCGTCGGGGCGGGGTGGAGCACGATGTCGAACCACGACGGTTTAAAGAGATGGCCGGGAAGAAAGAAAAGGAGGAATCAAAACAGAAGAAAAGGGGGGGGGAAACAAGAAAACAGACAACCGGCCAGGCCAGTGGCCAGAAGAGGAGCGTGGACGATTTGACGTTGACACAGGATGGTCGAGAGAAGAGAAGCTCGGCAGCAGCGGAGCAGGACTGGCTGAAATCGGGAGGGGGGCGAAGCGAGAAAAATCCAGGAACGGAATGACCAAGTGGACAGACAGACCGGATTATTGCCAGCTGGAAAAGGAAGAAAGAGCAGAAAAATCAAAACTGGGTCTTCCCAATGAGTCCCGCGGTGGACGGGAGTCCTTTGAGGGCGATGGGGGAGGAAGACATTGTGAGGGCGAGAAAAGTAGCAGGGGAGGATACAGATTGAACTTAATTAGTGAGGGACGGCGAGAGGGAAGGGCAGAAAAAAAAAAAAAAAGGTTACGTGGGGACGGAGGGGACGGAGAGAGGGGGGCGTTGGCTCAGGCTCAGGCTGTGGCTCTGGTACTGACTGACCTGAAGTTTAGCTCGTTCATTTGCGTTGAGAGAGAGTTGACTAGCTGGTGGATTCGCCGTCAAGCGGTGCATCGTGATGCTGTTCCCAAAGTTAACGGCATGCGGAAACGGAATACAGAATACGGAATACGCAATACCGGTACCAGGAATGTGTATTTCTGCGTATTATTGCGTATTCGCATGTATTTGCGGGTATGGCAGTAATTGCAATTACAGGGCGGACGCTTCAACGTTGCGAGGCTGCTGGATGGCAGGCTGCCAGCAGATCTGGTGGCGAATCTCGTGCAGCAGCAGTGATACATCAATTGGCGTATGGGAGCTACATATGCGTCTCCTACTGCGTGTATCTCCATATGCCAATTGAGGTGCTCATACATGTAATACATGTATGGCCATGGCTCGCACTGCATACTGCGTGCCTGTATGAATCGAATCAAACTGATCAGCTGATCCGTTGATCAATGGCGGCAAGAATGGGAATATACACATATACATCAATTGATATATCTGTGTGTGCGCATGAAGAATCAATGGCATGTCGATATCGAGCCAAAAAGCGGTATACTCGAGAGCAGACCATAAAATTACCGGGTGGAGCGACCCAAGTCATCTTCCCCTCCACCCACACGATCCATCTCCGTCCCTCATCGTCATCAATTGATCCGGATCGATCGCTTGACTCGCCCACCCAGTCCAGGGTTTTCAGGATCCCCCGTCTCGATTCCCCCGGCTCTTCCACCTCTGCCAGGTACACATAATAACGCCGCCAGTTATTTTCCATGTCTGCCGCGGTCGACGCGGAAACAGCACGCTCGCTGTCGCTGTTCCGGCCTCTGGGTGAGTCTGCCTGCCTGCCTGTCTCACTCGCCTTTCACCTCTTCCACTGCTCCGGCCACCAGATCCAAGAGGCCATCAGATCTCAAGGCCAGTCGGAGGTTGGCACCGCGCCTCGTGCTGCATCCACTGGCCTGCGACTTGCCTGGTCGCCCCTCTTTCGGCGTCGCCTTATGTAATGATCGCTGCCACTGCCAAGCCGTATCCCGTACCATACATACACATACATACGTTGATATACATATTTGCATTTGCATCTACATTTGCATTCATTGCTTACTGACCGCGGCAGGCTACCAGCGCAACGCGTGCGGCTACTGCAAATCAGATAATGGGAGTGCAGCCTACTACGCCAGCTCTGTCTCGGTGCGCCCAGAGCACTACGAGTCGCTGCTCTGCCAGGGCTGGAGAAGGTCCGGCACCCTGTACTACAAGCAAAACCTGCGGCGATCATGTTGTCCGCACTACACCATGAGGTATGAACGGCCGCGAGTAAACCCGAGGAAAACTCAATCAGTGTGCTTATCGTGTTTCCCAGGCTGCAAGCCGCCGACTTCAAGCCGCGGCGTGACCAGCGCAAAGCACTCAACCGCTGGAACAAGTATGTCCTGGGCCCCGAGTACATGCGCAAAGCCGCAATGCTAGCCCCTATAACGCGAGAGTACGTTCAGCAATAATAATAACAATGACAAACCTATACGTTCTTTCCTGACCGGCAATCACCAGAGAGAAAAAACGCCGGCAGCAAGGCTTTGACCTCGCCCAAGCCGTGCATGCCTCCGAGTATGCCAATCTGCCACGACCCATCGACCCCAAGACGAAAAAGCCCATTGAGCCTGCCCACAAGTTCGAGGTCACCATCGAGGGCGACTCCCTCTCGCAGAGAAAGTCCGTGGTCCATTTCTGTTTGGCCTGCGGGCTGAGCTGACCCAACTCCCAGATACGAGGTCTTTCTCAAATACCAAGCAGCCATCCACAACGAGGCCGCCGATAAATGGAAGTCGGCCGACTTTAAGCGCTTCTTGTGCGCGGGCTTGAAGAGAAACGCGCCCAAAGAGGGCTCGGGTGAGAAGAAGATCGGCTCGTGGCACCAGTGCTATCGTCTCGACGGCCGGTTAATCGCCGTGGCCGTGCTGGATTTGCTGCCCGAAGGCGTGAGCTCGGTGTACCTGTTGTAAGCTTTGATCTTCTGGCTAGGTTGAATTTAAAGTTGATGGATTAGTTATGACCCCGAGTTTGGCGACTGGGGATTCGGAAAACTGAGTGCACTGCGAGAAATCGTCCTGGCGAGGGAGGAGAGTTATCAGTATTACTACATGGGTGGGCTCCTTCCCTCTCTCTCTCTCTCTCTCTCTCTCTCTTTTTCTCTTTTTCTTTTTTCTTTTTTCTTTTTCCTTTTGCAATGAATTTTCCATTTCAAAATTCTCTATGCTGATCTTTTCAGGTTACTACATTCACTCGTGCCAGAAAATGCGCTACAAGGCCCTGTACAGACCACAGTATATCCTCGGTAAGTTTGTCAGCCTAGATTTTTACACACGACTAATCGACCAGACCCTGAAAGCAAAACCTGGGACCCTCTCGACGGCGAGCTCAGCCAAAAGCTCGACAAGCGCAAATACGTCTCGCTGTCCCACGACCGCGCCAATCCTCCGTCAGAAAAAGAAGAAGAAGAAGAGCCCGAACTGGCCAACGAGGAAGAACTCTCCCTCTTCGACATCCACATGCCCGGTGTCCTCACCGCCGACCAGGTGCTCAGCCAGCTCGATCTCGACCACTGGCTGCTGCTGGTGCACGGCTCCTTTGTGCACATGTCGGACCTGGTCGGGTGGGAGGAGGCAGACCTGCGCAGCGCGCAGAGCATCAAGGGGATTGTGGGCGAGTTGGCGGCAGTGTTGGGTGTGGACGTGGTGCAGAAGAGTGCTTGTGTACTCTTTGATTAAGATTGTTAAAACATGCTTGGAAAAGAACAAGGAAAAAGTCATCACTGTATTAGCTCTATTCATCGATCGCCTTCTGGACAAGTGGATATGCAGCTTGGATAATAAATCACAACCAACGCCTAAAACTAATGCTGATGCTGATGCTGATGCCATGTATATGTATATGCACACTCGAGATATCAACATGCTATGAAAATTTTAAACCCCCAACGCCATAATTCGCCAACAGTTCCTACCCTATCTGAATTTACTACTCCATCAGCTCTACCGGTGGCCGAGCGGTATGCGCAAGAATCTTCCGGCCAGGCCCTTCGTCCAGATCCATCATGTCCTCGTCCTCGTGCACAATCGACGTGTCTTCCACCATGACAGCCGGCAGATTCGGCGACCCGCCATGCTCGCTTGGGTGGTAGATCAGCGTGCTAGAGCGACTGCGTCCTGCGCCAGACCCGGATGCTGCAGGCCACGAGCCCGTCCGCGCGACCTCTTTATCCGACGCGGCCGAGACGGGCGAGGCAGGATCGTTGTTGCTGCAATTATTGGAAGATGGAGACGGGGTCGTCGTGCCCAGCCGGGCCAGCGCATCGGCGAGGTCGCTCGCATGCACCTCCTTATTCGGCGGCTCTTCAGTGCGCATCACCCATCCATGCGGCGGGCTGGGCGGCGGGCTGATGAAGAAGAGCTTCTGCGAGTGCGGCGCCTCGAGCAGCTTCCTGCGCTTGGCCTCCTCGCTGCCCTCGATCGGGGTGTGTTCGCCAAAGTAGATGCGGGCGCGCACGCCGTCAAACACGGTCGCTGAGCGCTCCAGATGCTGGCGCACCTTGACCGCGTCCTGGGTTGAGAGGAACGAGCACACGATGCGGCGGAAGCTGGGCAGCGGCGAGAACGAGTTGAGCTGGGCGACGGCGGTGATGGCCTCGCGGATCGCGGCCAGCGACGCGGGCTGGAAAAGCAGCAGGTTGTGCAGTTCGGTAATGATGAGTGTGTTGCTGGGCGGCGTGGGCTGTTGGAGAGCAGGCAGGTTCGACAGGTCCAGGGTCAGCGAGGGTCTGGATCTCCTGCTGGAGGTGGAGGAGGTGGAGGATGTGGATGTGGACGTCGATCGCGACAGGGATGCAGGGTCGGCGTCCATGACGGCGACAGACAGTCTGGTTGAGGAGGCGCGTGTGTTATTGAGAGAAGACGGGCTTGTTTTGACGGATTTGCAGTGAGACGAAGCAGAGGAGGTGGTGATGGTGGTGTTTGCGGTGTTGGGGTTGCAGTTGGGAAGGGAGAAGAGGAGAGCCGTTGCCACCGTCATTCTTCTTATCCGCGATCCACCGAGATAACTAACAACTGGAAAGTACTCTTCAACTTCTGTTTTCTTTCTTTCTTGCTTTCTTGCTTTCTTGCTTTCTTTTTTTCTGGCTTGCTTGCTTGCTTCTTTGTTTGTTGTCCTGTTCTTGATTTGTCTCCTCTGTCCTCTGCCCATCGGCACATTCTTATATCCTCACCACCTTACCCCGTATCTCGTCGACGCAGCAGCTGCGTGGCGCAGTCATCCGTCAATCCGCAGAGCGCAGTCGCCATCCCCCCCCACAAAGCCGGCTGTGTTTGTCTGTTTGAGGCATTCAGAGCGCTTGGCCATAGTGAAACTATCGTCCAAGCCCCAATAAAATTCGTCTGCCTGTGCTGCAGTGCAGTCTGCAGTGCAATTGGCCACCCCTACCGCTGTGACTTGCTTCGACCACGGTCAAATGCAGTTGGCTATGCGCAACACCTCGCTTACCAGGTACGTACTACGTACATGGCAAACTATCTCTACGGAGTCTCCGCGCCCCCGAGAATGAATTCGCTGGATTCAATAGTCGCAGGGTTCAGCCACCGTGGTGTCGATCGCTCGATTTTCCGGAACGGAGATAGACGAGCAGTACAGCCGGGCTCATCATCACGCATGACTTGCTTGGCTCTCACTCTCGCACACCAATTCTTTGATGCCTGCATTTGCAGCTGCTCCTAACAGGAAGGACTATTCACCACTTTCCGGATAAGGTGCCCATCCTGCTGACATGGGGTTTACTTACCATGACTGCCCCCGGATACAGCTCGAAACCCTTATCTCGCAGTCTGATCTTGCGATTGCTACCTTCAAGATGCAAAAACTCGCCGGCAACTAGATGTAAATGTACGTACGACCAGACGATGACCAACTCTACCAAAGCCCGTCGAATAGCGACAGAATACATGCCACCATCATGCAGGTCGTTGTCAGGTGATGATAGGATAAGATCACTGGGGGCCTCGAGTGATCGATTCGGGGCCAGTCTTTTCAGGCCTCCCAGACTGGGGCGATGTCTTTGCTGACCCAGTGCATGGCCATGCACCATGCACCATGGCATGTTCCCTAAAAATGCTTATTCCTCGTCTTATCTAATTACATCATTTGTGGTGTTGACCGGGGTTGTCCAAGACACAACACTCTACATGAAGCTACGAGGGCTAATGCAAAGGACTTTTGACTCAAAAATCAATACATATTTGAAATAGCAAGGCGGACAATGGATCTCGCTTACGGACAATAGGGCGCAGTCGACTATCCTCCGTACTCCTCATGAATATAATATGTCCTATATTAATACGAATTCTTAATAATTCATAATTAATGACACTTCAAGGTTTCGGCGTTAGACCCAACATTGCAGCGCAAACGGCCCAATCACTTGCCTGCAACGTGATGATAAGTTGGATCTTATTCATATCCGTTAACCAGCCACACATTCGCGTCTTGTGCAATAATTTGCGCCTTTAATTTTTGCTGCTTTCCCAGACTATAGACCTTGTCGCTTAGCGTGACAGCGGGGTTCGCAATTGATGGTGCGACATCGACCGAGGCGGGGGATCATGCAAAGCTTTGCTGTCCTTGCCGATTCCTCTGAAGTGGCTATTCGAATGACAGCCTCAATGTCCAAGGCTGGGCACCTCGTTATGTATTATCTGATTTTGGGTTTCTATCAATCTACAACGCCGTTTATCGATCCACCCACATGTGTGTGCATATTTTTCAGTCTTGAGCATTAAGCTCAAGGCTAGGTTTCATATCCAAGGCCTGGATCACCATCGGAGAAATCCCAATCTGGTTTCATCCAAGCCCCTTTCAACCGTTGATCCCTCAAAATCGGCCGTATAATCCTTTACAAGCTAATCCGACTGGCTGTCTTCTTCAACGGTCTTGCTTGCGCTCAACCAGCATGTCGATATTCTAACCCTAACCCGAAATAAGTCTGTCCTCCGGGAAAACTGGCCATCTGCCTGCCCTCCCTGTCCTGTCCAAGGCCAGCCAGGCGCGGCAAATGCTCATTACCTGCAAATCGGATCCCGGAAGCTTCTGCTGCAGCGAAAACCGGGCTATTAGTCGGCGTTATTTTCGCAGTGTCTCGCGTGGTATCTTTTCTGGTGGCTGCACAACCTATCCTCCTTGCAGAACCGGCTAAACTGTAGATGGCCCAGAACTGGCTTGCCTCGTATTCATCCATACATCCAAGACATTTTCCTGTAAGGGCTGTCCCGATTAGCCGGGTAAATGTAATATGTCTACTGACTCTCTTCAAAAACCCCGTTTTCTGCAGAGCGATCTAGCTTCAACCTCCGGAAAAAATAAAGTAATAACAAGAGACTTGTATACAAAGACTAGTCAAGGTCCTTTTCGAGGCTAATGCTGCCAGCTTAAGCAGCGCGCAAGTTAGTTTGTTCTACAACATATTCCCTGCTTCTTCTTCACACCGGTAGTTCAATTCCGCAAGCGAAGGCGACATCCATTCAATGTTAGGCATCCAACAGCCTGGGCCACCAGCTTCTCCTTCTCCTCCTCCTTGCCACGTGTGGGATCGACCAGATACGTGCTGTCTATTGCTCCCGTCACACGACCGCAAAGGCGAACCCCTCCGCCGCCGGCCATCTATAGCGTCGGGCCCGGTCTCTATCGCCCTGCTTAGTGCGGTTCCTGGTTCAAAAAGTTGACCAGGGGTCCTGTTTCATGCTCTTACCCCTCGAGACACATACAGAGTCGGCAAGGCCCGGGTACTATGCCTGTCAACCGGCCTGACGCTTCTAGTATATCAATTGAGAGTTCCGCCGCACCGGTCCCCGATGGAACATGCCAAGTTTGATACAGCTTTTGATACAGTGGTCATACTCCTGTCGGATTGCCGCAGATTGATTAATATTTTATCTCCGATAATGCTGTGATTCGCCATGCACAGCTATACTTCACTGCGCTCCACCCAGTACAAAAATGGGCAGAACAGCAGTGAAACTATGACTCTGTCCGACGACTTTGCTTCTTTATATGTCAGTTTCGGCCTCAACAATATTGTTGCGAGAGAGACTCGAGTCGAGGTTTGTCTTTACTTCTCAAGCAGTTAAACAGTCAAAGCAGTCAAACCTAACTCTAACAAGCCTCCATTTCCGTCTGTTGATACCCAGTCGCTGGCTGGCAGTCTCACATCCGACCCATTCAACCCATGTAATCCTTGGCCAGCTGTGAAGAAGGTAGTCTCGAAAATAAGCCTGGTCAGAGAGGCCAAGATGGCTCGCAACATCACTGAACACAACGGCAACATTTCTTTGCCATTCTCTGCGTTTCAGTGTTCGAATTCAAAGTTGAAATCTCTTTCGGCCAAGCGAAACACCGAATTCCCAAGATTGGCGAGAGGGAGTAGCATGTCCACCGTTCATCATCCTCGAATGGATTCTCGTAAGTCGGGGGAAGAACAGTCGATATTTTGCACTGGTTCGGTGTTGACTTTTATCTACCAGCAACTATCCCGGGGAGATTTCCTCTCCATGAAAGGTCATGGAGTGCCCCCGAAGAGTCAACTACTTCCCTATTGTCAGGGGCCTCGAAAAGTACCCCAATTCCGGAGCCCTGTATCTTGTTCCCAGGCAGAGATGAGGATATTCAAGCCGCTGCAGCTGCCATTAATGACAGGCTAATGTCTTCCGCTGGAAAGACACAAAAGCCAGAGCCACCTTCGTCGCTGGACGTTTCACAAATACCACTAAAACGAGGCAATGACGATCAAGACAAGCCACCGGTGCCGCCAAAGTCACCCAGTTTAGCCACCCGTCTTGCAACGGCCGCCCAACAAGGAGGACTCGCTTCGAAATACAATCCGTCCTCTAGCAAAATCAGTTTGCAAATTGACACAAAAGTTACCCAGGCAGAACTCACCAAAAGCACAGGCCATATCACTAGCCAGGAGCGCCGTCCGGGAAATCCTGACCCTCGAGCATCTACTGCCCTAGGATTTTTCCCACCAGTGGCCAAACCTTCCCAGCCTCACAAGAGAAGTGAAAGCGCATGCAGCCATTTTCCGAAGCCAAGCCTCAATCGAAAACCCGTCCCCCAGCAAGAGCAGGGCACAGGCCCTTCGGTAATCAACCGTGGACGGCCAAATAAACGCCGAGTTCCCTTCAAATCTACCGGAGTCGAGCAGGTGAGCTTTGTGCCACTGCCTTCTGGATTCGATGTGGTAGAGGCAAAGGAGCAATTACTCTCGTCCGAAGTAGACAAACTACACCTTCAGGCGAGAAACCAGGCACAGAGATTCAAGATTCTGAAATATAGTGATGTTAGACAGTTATCCCTGGTAATCTTTTCTTTTCTTTTCTGTCTAATATGTGCTTGACAATGTGCTGATAATGTGACCAACAGGAGCTCCGTGTGTTTGACGAGCGACATGAATATCTTCGCAACACACACCAAACCCTCCGATTAGGGCGTAGCCATCTTCATGAACGAATGATTGCCTTTCTTCGTTCGCCGCGGTCGACCACAAACTTCCGCGACATCATGCTGAGACAAGAGAAAGCCCTAGCGGAACTTGACCACACTATCGACGAATGGTATCTCAAGCTCGAGCAAGTTGAGAACAGGAGAAGCCGTGTTCGGCAGATACTTTTGGAGCATATTGCTGGTTCGCTGATGATGGCTTCTTCTTCTTCTTCTTCCTCTCCTTCCCCTTCGTCCTCAGCACAGCTGCGACAACAGACTACGCCGCCTCAGAGCCCTACTGTTCCAGACGCAGAGGTAGCAAGAGAGTCCATCAAGATCTACGCCGAGTCTGGAGTCTACGCCGATGCCGATATTGAGGATCTGCTGGCCGATATTGAGCAGCAAATGGAGGAGATGAATTCGTCGCGAGAGCAGTCACCTTCCACGGAGAGTGCCATCGCTGCCTAGGGCAGTTTATATTGATTAATGGATGATACATAGAAAATATTATTATATAATTAAAATCATCGTCTCATTGTAAAGAACAAATTCCGAAAATAGGCGCAAACGACGTCAGTCTGCTTACATAAGACCGGACTCCGGGTCGCAGTTTTTCCAGCGCTTTAATTTTCGAGGAAAGAGAAAGTTGTCATGCGACGGCAAAACACCAAAGCTTCAAACCCCCTTCGATTTACTACTTTGTTTTCCATCATCTTCCCATAATCTCTCCCTCTATTTTTTCCTTCATTTTTTCTTCGTTTTTTCACATAATTAACCATGCTGCAACGCACAATCCTCAGACAGCGCCGAGCTGTGCAGTCCGCAGTCTCCAGATCCTCCACATTCTCATCGCAGTCGCCGTTCAGACAAGTTTCGCCCTTGCAACAGCTTGCTCAAAGACAATCGGCTTTCAAAGTGGCAGCAGTGCCCCGCTTTTACTCGACGCAAAACGACGCCAAAGACGAAGCCAAAGAACCTAGCAAAGAGAATGGCGAAGCCAAGGAAGCCGAGAGCCCTGAAGAGACATTCAAAAAGGAATTGGAGGCCAAGAACAAGGAAGTTGCTGAAATGAAGGTATGTCTGCGATGTTTATGTTTATTTTTATCTGCCTGAACCACATGGAACTAACCTTTGAAAGGACAAATACCTTCGATCTGTCGCCGACTTCCGAAATCTCCAGGAACGCACCAAGCGCGACATGGATGGTGCCCGTTCATTTGCTATCCAGAAATTCGCTGTTGACCTTCTCGAGTCCATCGACAACTTTGACCGTGCCCTCTCCGTCGTCCCCGCCGACAAGCTTGCTCCCGAGCAAGCTGAGGCCAACAAGGACCTTCAGGACCTTCACCAGGGTCTTAAGATGACCGAGAACATCCTCATGGCCACGCTAAAGAAGCACGGACTGCAACGCTTCGATCCCTCGGAGCTTGTTGACGGCAAGGCCCAGAAATTCGACCCTAACCGTCACGAAGCCACTTTTATGGCCAAAGCCGCCGACAAGGAGGACGGCGAGATCATGTTTGTGCAAAGCAAGGGCTACAGTCTGAACGGACGTGTTTTGCGGGTAAGTCAGAAGTTTTTTCTAAGAGTCTCGATACCAGTGACTGATCTGAAATACAGGCTGCCAAGGTCGGTGTCGTCAAGAACGACTAAATCTCAACTCAACCTCGATTTCTTCAATCTAAATCGCTTTACATTTCATACATATGACTTTTAAAACTGTATAATACGATATTATTGCCTTATCGGAAGACTTCCATGACTCGTTCTCACTCACGCCCAACGTGGCCGTGATCTTACCATGAGTGTACTATATTACGCTGGATATTGTTGATTGGCTCTTTTTAATTGCGGTGGCGCCTACTCTTGGGTTTTTTATGACCTTGATCTTACTCTCCTCTCTGTGACATCATCACTAGCACGGCGTCTCTGTTTGTCCTTGGATCTGTTTCTTCTTTGCTGGAGCATTGGCATGTGTGAAGTAGCTGGCGGTGGCATGGTTACTGTGTATACCTTTTATAATTGTGTCTCTACCTTTTCTTTCTGGATCGCGATGACTAGTATTAGTTGATATAGACATTGGATTGGATGCTGGAATAAAAGTCTTTAAATGACATGAAAAAAAAAAAAATACGAACAAATCGAAAAGCTGTGTATTTAATTAGAGACGATATTTCGGTGGCATGGTTGACCCGCACCGAGCGAGCTCCGCGGAAGCCACAAATTCCCGGACCGCGGAAAGACGCTTCAGCTGTGACAAACACAACACACCTGGTTGGGCATCTATCAACAATGCGACTAATCGCTACAGGCAGAGCCTTGCGGCTGGGCCGAACAAGATGGTCAATTGGCCCTGTCAGCAGCGGTGGTAGAGCTACCTACGCCCTGTTTACTCCCGTTCATCGAGACCGCCTGGGTTTCCGATCCATCACGACAACGAAGACGGCATTCCACGAAGCCAGCGCCGCTACTAAACCCACGATTGACGCAAAAGCACCGCAGGGAGAAAAGGTCACAAATGTGGAGGGCAAGGTTTACCCAACGGATCAATGGACAAACACGCCGCCTAACATTTTGTCACACGTCAAACGCCGTATCTATCTCCAAGAGAACCACCCGCTGGATCTCACGAGGAAATTGATCGAGAGTCAATTTCCAGCGCCTACCTACGGTAATTATACCGAGAGTTTCCCTGTCGTTAGCACGGAGCAGAATTTCGATTCTCTGGGATTCCCCCCGGATCACCCAGGACGAAGTCGGACGGATACCTATTACTTGAATGAAAAGACCGTTCTTCGAACACATACGAGCGCGCATCAAGCGGACTATTTTCGGCGCATGAACGACGACGCGAACAAGGAAGAGGGGTACACTGTGGCTGCAGATGTCTACCGCCGAGATGCAATTGATCGCAGCCACTATCCGGTGTTCCACCAGATGGAGGGTGCTCGTTTGTGGAAGCGACCCGAGGGTGTGTCAGCTACTGAAAACGCTGCTCGGATCTGGAAGGATGTTGAGGCGCTTCCTTGGCATGGCGTGGAGGTTGAAGACCCTAACCCAGTCACACATCCCGAGCGCAACCCGCTCCAGTCAAAGTACCATTCCCAAGAGGAGGCTGAGGCGGTGATGGCTCATCTCAAAAGAACATTAGAGAATGTGTTTGTTAGAATCTTTACCGAGGCTTCCAAAGCTGCCCACACGCCTTCTGAAGAACCCTTGAAACTTCGTTGGGTGGAAGCATACTTCCCATTCACAAGCCCGTCGTTGGAACTGGAGGTGTTTTGGCAGGGTGACTGGCTCGAGGTCCTCGGATGCGGCCTCATCAAGCAAGAACTGCTCAACGATTCTGGCGTCCCTGACCGCATCGGCTGGGCGTTTGGCTTGGGATTGGAGCGCATTGCCATGCTTCTATTCAACATCCCCGATATCCGTCTGTTCTGGTCAACAGACTCTCGTTTCATCAGCCAGTTCAGCGAGGGCAAAATAGTCCAGTTCCAGCCCTTCTCTAAACACCCTGAATGCTACAAAGACGTGGCCTTTTGGCTCCCCTCGGCATCTACCAGTGGGACAGGGGCCAGCGCTGCCGGAGGTGCCATGCCTTTTCACGATAACGATATGATGGAAATTGTGCGCAATTGCGCCAAGGACATTGTCGAAGACGTCAAACTAGTGGACGAGTTTGTGCACCCAAAGACGGGGAGGAAAAGCCTTTGCTACCGAATCAACTATCGGAGTTTGGAACAAACCTTGACCAATAAGGAAGTCAATGATATCCATGAAAAGGTGCGAAACAGCTTGAAGGAAACCATGGGGGTGGAATTAAGATAGTCGCTGTATACATGTAAATATAGATGTAAAGTAATGTATTGTATAAACTCGATCTAATCTCTTGACCAGTTGACAATTTCCCGTAACTAATAAAAAAAATAACTGCGGGTGATACAATGAGTGTAATGAAATTTCTCTTGCCATCTCAATTTAAACCAAAAAATGCGTTTCACGGACATATATCCTCCTAATATCAAATCTAATCATCTCTCTCCAGTCAGACTATTCAAAAGCCTTGATCCAAGTCTGGCTACTTTTCAAGATATCCGTTTGGATCCGTGGGAAACCCTTCACAGTGATAGGTCTTTCCCTTCCAATGATGATCGGTCTATGTGGCACAGAGGTCAGCTTGGATCGACAACAGAAGGGGGTGGGAAACCAAACTTACAATAACATCCCAGATTCTGCAGTTCCATAGAGACCATTTCTTTGTTGTCCCCGCGGGGCATTCGTCGAATAGCCCAACGCAAATCGGACGAGTAGTTGTGGCAGCTTCAGCTCTGGCAGAGACTACTGAGCTGTTGGTCCATTCCTGGCCCGGGACCGGAATCGCCATGATGGCGTGGGCTGCCATGGTGAGGCATACGGCCACAAGGGGTGCGAGCTTCATGGTGATACCGAATGTTTTTTGAATGTTTGCGGTGAAAGTGAGAACACTCGAGAGATGCTAGCTGGCAATGTATAAAGGTGATGTAGTCTTGGGTAGTGGATGCTGCGAGGTTTGTTCGATGTTTGGAATTGTGAACAGTGGTAAAAAGAAAAGGAAATTTTGGGGGTTAATTAGCTGGCTAAATACCTTTTCTACACCCTACTACTATTCCCTTTTTCGACACTTGTATTTAATTGTATATGCGTAATCGACATGGGAAGTTGGCGTCCGAAATAGGAAAAGTACTGCTGCGGATGCCAAAATTACCATTATAGGCAACCCTCCTGATAGAAGCCTACAAAAGCCGATTGTACTTGACTATTTTTGGAAAAGGATAAATTTGTCTAGAATATGTGTCAAGTAGTCAGCGACACAGGTTGACATCATACAGATAATAATACCGTCCATTGATCATACCATTTTTCCTTGACAAGAAGATTTTGGATATTAAAACTGCCATATATTACATACGTATTCATGTCCCCATCGATAATAAGAGTTTTTTTTTTTAAGTCGTGCCACCAGAGTAATTTCTCAGAAGTAGCAAATGGCACCTGGACGCTTGCAAGTACTCCAAGCCATGCATAATGATTTGACATTAATCATCTCTCCGGTTTCCAAGAACTTCGTTCTCGTTCTCCTTCTGTCGTGTCTTTTCATTTCTGCAAGGAAATGACAGTGGTTTCCAAAGAAAGTTTGCAAATTGTTTGATTTTGAGAATACACATGATCTTGAAAGGCTGCTGACATGGTGGTTGTGGACATTTGTTCGCAGTCTGGGTCGATGAGTTGGGGAATAAATCGAGAAAACTAACATTACAAATCCTCTTGCCTGTCTGACTATGGATAAAGTAGGTGGAGAGGAGATTGAAGATAAAAAAAAAAAATAAGAACTCAACAACCTCCCTCACCAAACATTATCGTATGTATATCCTATGTATGTGTGGGATTAAACTCATTTTGAGAAACGAAAAAGGTGCAAGTAACTTGCATTCGAGCAGAGCTTGATATCGGTAACATGATGATTGACAAGCACTCGGCTATCTATAATTCATAGCAGCAAAATAAACCACTTGCAGAATAAATGCCATTTCTTGTCTTTATAGGATATAGGCAATATGCAGCCTGTATGCAAGATGGCGTCAAGGGCCAAGCCTGGACTCGGGCCTTAGATCTGGCGAGCGGCGGCGGCCCGGCGGATTGCCCGAGTTCGCAGTGGGTGGAGCCAAATCCGGGCGCGAATATCACTTTCTTATTAACAAGCAGTCGTCTCGCTCGCTCGCTATCCCCCTCACTGCTGACCAGGCAGTCGGAATGAGTACAGTTTCCTCTGCGTCACAATGTCAGTCGGCACCAGCGTCAAGACGGAGGTAACGCCCGTCGTGTCCAAGCAACAGCGCAAACCTAGCACGGTCAAGAAAATTCATTATCCGTTCTGGTTCGGCGGTTCAGCCTCATGCTTTGCCGCTGGCGTTACACATCCATTGGACCTTGGTATGTTTACCAGTCTCTGCTCAATCTTCCAGGAAAATATGTACTAATTCCTCTTTTCAGTCAAGGTAGACCGATTTCAAACCCCGGCCGACCGTCTGCAAATAGCTAACAAACCGTCTCGGAAAAGGTCCGCTTACAAACGCGTGCTCCTGGAGCACCAACTTCCATGCTGGGCACATTCGTTCATGTCTTCAAAAATAATGGTGTCCTGGGCCTTTACAGCGGCGTATGTACTGGTTAATTCTCTTAATAACATATGGGCATTTATCTGGTCTTATCTAACCACACTCCGAATACTAGCTATCTGCAGCCATCCTGCGCCAGATGACCTACTCGACGACCCGATTCGGCATTTACGAAGAACTCAAGTCGCGATTCACCAGGCCCAACGCGCCTCCAAGCTTGCCGAACCTGCTATGGATGGGCTGCGTTTCTGGCTTCCTCGGCGGCATCGCCGGGAACCCCGCCGACGTGCTGAATGTCCGTATGCAGTCCGACGCCGCTTTGCCTGTGGAGCGACGACGAAACTACAAACATGCCATTGACGGCTTGATCCGAATGACCCGCACCGAGGGCGTGACAAGTTTATTCCGCGGCGTTTGGCCCAATTCTACAAGAGCCGTGCTCATGACGGCCTCGCAGCTCGTCACGTACGACATATTCAAGCAGATCTGCACGGCTCAATTGGGCATGCCCGACAGTCTGTCAACGCATTTCACAGCCTCCATAGCAGCCGGGTTTGTCGCAACAACCGTGTGCAGTCCGGTCGATGTCATCAAGACGCGTGTCATGAGCGCTTCCTCGGCCGAGAGCAAAGGCGGCATTACGCACTTGCTAAAGGAGATATACCGGAAAGAGGGTGTCTCGTGGATGTTTAGAGGCTGGGTGCCAGCCTTTGTCCGCCTTGGACCCCATACGATCGCTACTTTCTTATTTTTGGAGGAACATAAGAAGCTCTACCGCAAGATCAAAGCCCTATAAGCCTTTAGGTGTACATGCTCTGATACGTTGATACCAGCGCCCTCCCGCCAATATTTGGGAATTGTCAATATACTAACTCGCAGCAATTGCTGTCGTTGATAAACAACTGCACATTTTTATGTAGATAGATCGCTTGTCATAGACGTTGGCTTGTTTGTTTTTATACCAATTGTTTGTTGCATTGCATCAAGATGGTTCAGGTTTAGAAGTTGACTGAATATTAAGATTTCCTTTTACATGGTATACTGCATATACTTGATTCGTTTTAAAATGCATATATATGTATATGTCAATTGGTACTCGTGGGGGTTGAGTAAACACACAAGCAATCCGTCAATGGATATCAATTGATTGCCATCGGACACAGGGCCGCTACAGCTAGATATTAATCGAAGTTACAAGTCAAGTCTACTCAAAACATCATGTTATTCTCAAGATTCAAGCCTCGCTTATGTACAACTTTCCCGCTTTCTTGAAAGACCCTTGGACGGGACGCAAAGTTACCCGTCTGTCTATTTGGTAGAATACAGAAGGGTCGTGAAGATAGCTAAACGAAGAAGCGTTTACTCAAGACGAGCAGGGAAGTTGCCGGCCTCTGTTAACAATTAGCAGCTGATCGACCAATGAAACAGCACTTTTTACTAACCGCGTTGGTCGTCCCATCGGTCGGTCCAGGACTTGGGGCACAGAGACCGGTAGGCAAGGAAGAACTGGGCTCGTTGTTAGTGGAAACTGACGATTTCCTCAGAGCAATTGACTGCAGAACTGTACCTGACGGCAGGGGCGGAAGTCCTCGCCCTTGGCAATGATGCACTTGTGATAGTCAACATAGTTTTGCCAGCAGTGCTTGGTCCTAGAAAATCACTCAGCATCCATATTAATGGGAAAGTATGTTGAGCTGCATACTGGTTCTGGTAAGGAAAGCGGGCGTCGTAGCCTATATGATAACCTCGGGTCAGCTTGGATTCGGGGACGGGAACAGCGAGCGAGCCAGGGCGAATTGGCGATCTATCGAGCCCAGCATGGGAGAAGCGAGTTCTAGCGTGAACGTACCGGCTATTACACAGAGTTAGCAATTGGCCTATTTTTTAATTCTTGTGCGTGCCGAACAGCAGCCCAGGGAAGGGAGAACTTACCCGTCACGAACTTGAAGGGCTTGGTCTCCACGGGCTCATCGGGGTCAGCCTCAGGGATGGCGCTCATTTTGATAGAAAGGTCGAGAAGCGATCAATTGGACTGGTTTTGGAGAAGCCCGCTCAGGTGAAGGCGCGTGCAAGTGATAGTTCGGGTGTGGTCGAGGCGGAAGAGAGGACGTTGCGAGGTTTGGGCTTCCCGAGCTCTGCTTTGCCGTGACGGGCCTAGCGAGGCGCCCCAGCCACGTGTGGCGCAGGCGCAGGCGCTCGCCGCTCGCAAACACCCGAAAACCAACGACGTGCCACCCGAACCCTGTGAAAGCTTCACGTCACTCCCTCTTGCTCGATCATCAACCTGCACCACTCACCCCTCGCAACTCCCATTGCTCCCGGCAATTGAGGCCCACTGTAACCAGCATGTTCCCGACTCGTCCCCTCGGTATGCGCGCCACGCGCCCCATGATGGCTGTTCCTGTACGTGTTTCCCCAGTGTCCTGGAAAAGTGGTGGCAATTGATTCCGTGAACCGAACTAACCCATTCTATAGAAGGAGAACATGAGCGGTATGATTACTTTCTCGCTCTAATTGCGTATGATGCTTGAGAGGTTCAATTGTCTGACTGCCAGCAGCCCACACCATCTCGCAACGCCTCCGCCAGCTCAAGAAGATCCCTCCCGAGTTGATCCCCATCGGTAAGCTTGATCCCATGGGAAATGTGGCGCTCTTTAAATACTTGAAATTCATAGCTAATATGTACTCCAGGTGTCGTCCTTGGGTAAGGATAATACATGATTTTCATTATCAACCAGATCACAAACTAACTCCTATTACCCAGCGTCGCTATCGGTGCCGCCATCTACTCGAGCACCCACAAGCTCTTCACTGACAAGACTCTTCGCCTGAGCCGCAACAAGCCCGAGGACCGCTCCCACTAGGACATTGTCTCGCGATTGATTTCCACTGCATGGCGAGAGAACAGTTGTTGGATGGATGGAGGTACACGCGAACCCTGCAAAACCGATAGCTTCACAGATTGCCTGCCTCTTTTCTGTATATATGCAGGGTTCTTAGATTTTTTTTTTGTTTGTGGCAGCGGCGGCTTGCGGAACGCAATGTAGCAATATCTTTGAAATATCGCCGTGCTCCCATAATTCCATGTGATTGCTGTCTTTCGAAGCTCCCATTAATTGTATTTATTATTCCGGCTTCGGCCCTGCCACATCGAGACCTTCGAGGCCCTGCATGGGATCTTCAGGTCGACCGTTGGCCGCCAAACGGGCCTCTTCTGCTCCCTTTCTATCTTCCTCACTCACGGCATGTTTCGCCAGGTAGCCCTCCTGCAACAATCGTAGTTAGATTTGTGTCAAGTGTAAATTGTGTTAGTGACAAAGTTTGAATTACCTGTTCCCAAATAGCCGTCTTGCTTCCGAGCCCCTCGTTTGCGTCTCGTTGTGGCTTTGCCGCCGCAACTTTTATGATGCGCCCGTACAGCTCGCTTTGGTCCATGTTGTCTATGGCTTCCTTGGCATCCTGCGGCACTTCGAATTCCACGTAACCGAATCCCCGGTGATTTTCTGTCGACGAAGGCAGGTCGGGCTTGGGCAGCGAGATATCGACAACCTCGCCAAAGGGAAGGAAAGCCTCTGTCAGCGTTTGCGCCGTGACAGCCTGGTCGAGGCCGCCGACGTAGACGGTGCTTTTCAGGCGGGTTGTCTCGCTCATTCTGGTGCGTGTGCGCTCGCAGGTGATGCGATTTACAGAGACAGACATGCTCTCGGATTTCCATGCGGCATGCGCAAATGATATCACGTGCCGTGGCTGCCTCAGGGCTCAGGCAGCCAGTCAGCCGAGCGCGGGCGGAGGCTGCTGCTGCTGCGATGTGGCCCGAGCAAGAAGGCCACTTGGAGCGTGTTGTGGCTTCACCCCCCCCAGACTGCCTGATCTTCCGGACACAACAACCACCAGGCCCTCTTCCACAAGCTTGGGTGGTCCTCCGGCACAGGCCCAAATCTCCAATTCGACTGCCTTCTCTTCTCCATTTTATCCTGCTTTCATGACCTCTTGTTTACTGCGCAGCCCCTCTCCGAATTATCTAGACCCGTTCCCTTCTCCGCCATCGTCATGGTGCGCATCAGGGAGATTCCTCGAACGGCCACGTTCTCCTGGTCTCCAGGTGCTCAGGCGCCCCTCCTAGCTACCGGCACCCGAGCTGGAGCTGTCGACTTTGATTTCTCCAACGAGACCAATCTAGAGCTGTGGGATCTGGGTCTGAACAAGACTGCCGACAGTGGCGCGGACTTGCAGCCCTTGGTCAAGGTTCCTACAGAGTCGGGGTGAGTTATGCTCGCTCTCCTGAACAAGCTGCATAAGCTGGATCCTGGTCGCTAATGTTTTTACGTGGACTAGCTTCAATGATATTGCCTGGGCTCAGTACGATGACAACAATCGGGGGATTATTGCTGGCGCCCTGGATAACGGGTCGCTCAAGCTCTGGGATGCCGACAAGCTGCTGAGTGGCGCCAGGTTAGTCGTCGTAACATTGATTCCTTCGTCGGACACCTGCTAACAGCTTGAAGTGAATCCCTGACTGCATCCCCACAGAAACACTCTGGCGCCATCAAGTCCCTGCAATTCAACCCGAAGCACTCGAACCTTCTCGCTACCGGTGGAGCAAAAGGCGAGGTGTGTTATTATATGCCCATTATCCTGACGCAAATTCTGACGCGCGTTAGCTATTCATTACCGATTTGAACAATGTCGAGAACCCTTTCCGCCTCGGAAACACAGCCGCCCGCGCCGACGATATCGAATGCCTTGACTGGAACAAAAAGGTCCCGCACATTCTCGTGACTGGTTCTAGCGCAGGCTTCGTGACCGTTTGGGATGTCAAAACGAAGAAGGAGAGCTTGACATTAAATAACATGGGACGGAAACCCGTCAGCGCTGTGGCTTGGGACCCGGAGAAGGTATATTTTTTTATTCTACGACTATTTGGTTCTGATAAGTTACTAATTTGAAACAGCCTACGAAACTTGTCACCTCGATCCCATTGGAGTCTGACCCTCTCATCTTGGTTTGGGATCTTCGAAACTCTCACGCCCCCGAACGAGTAAGTATTTTGCAACCCGATCGTTTCGACTCGTCTGACTGTTGTGTAGGTTCTCCGAGGACATGAGTCAGGAGTGTTGTCCCTAGCCTGGTGCGCTCAAGACCCCGATCTTCTTCTGTCCTCTGGTAAGGACAACCGAACAATTTGCTGGAACCCGCAGACCGGCGAGAACTACGGAGAATTCCCCATTGTCACAAACTGGACCTTCCAGACGCGCTGGAACCCTCATAACCCTAACTTCTTCGCTACCGCGTCTTTTGATGGCAGAATCTCTGTCCAGACTATTCAAAATACCAGCAAGGAAGCTGCCCAGGACACGGCCACTCAGAACCAAGTATTGGATGGGGAGGACTTTTTCGCCAAAGCACAGACCCAGCCTCAAGCTTCGACATTTTCATTGTCCAAGACACCAAAATGGCTTGAAAGACCAACGTCTGCATCATTTGGTTTCGGTGGCAGAGTTGTATCGATTGGGTTGAACGACAAAGCGCAGCGCTCCTCCAAGATTAAGATCACGCCTTTCCAGGTTGACTCGGCCGTGGGTAGTGCTACGGAACAATTTGAAAAGGATCTCCAGGAAGGAAACCTCAAAAACATTTGTGAAACCCGGATCGACAGCGCCTCGTCGGAGGAAGAAAAGTCCGACTGGAAGGTCATTGAGACTCTGCTTTCAGAAAACCCGCGCAAGGGTCTCGCTGCATACCTAGGGTTCGATGACGCAACAGACGAGGCCGCCGAAGGGCTAGCGAAGTTGGAACTGAAGGAGGAAACGAACGGAGAGGCCAGCAAACCGGCAGCCCCGGACTCCAAGAAGAAGAAGCATAAGCGTCTCCAGTCTATTTTTGACACCTCGGGAGAATCCGACGTCTTTTTGACCGACCTTGCCGCTTCCAAAGGTGCCCGGACTAACGATCCATTCAATATCTTCACCGGTAGCGAGTCCGAGTCTGACAAGAAGATCACGAGAGCACTCCTTCTCGGCCAATTCGAGCGTGCTGTTGACATTGCTCTTCAGGAAGACCGATTGTCCGATGCATTCATGATCGCCGTCTGCGGTGGCGATAAATGTGTCGAAAAAGTCCAGGAAGCTTACTTCTCTAAGCAGAACGGTGGACCAAAGTATATCCGTCTACTTGCGTCAATTGTCGGAAAGAACCTGTGGGATGTTGTCCACAACGCCGATCTATCTAACTGGAAAGAAGTTATGGCGGCATTGTGTACCTTTGCCGACGAGAAGGAGTTCCCTGATCTTTGCGAAGCTCTTGGTGATAGACTCGAGGAGCAGTACCAGAGCACCTCTGATAAGGCGGTCCGCAAGGATGCCTCTTTCTGCTATCTAGCGGGTTCCAAGCTGGAAAAGGTTGTTGGTATCTGGCTCGATGAATTCAAGGCAAACGAGGAGCAAGGCATCGACCGGGATGAGGCAGGCTCCACATTCTCTGTTCATGTGCGCACCTTACAGGCATTCATTGAAAAGGTGACCATTTTCCGTCAGGTCACAAACTACCAGGACGTCGACCGACAGAAGGACGCGGACTGGAAGCTTAGTGTACTCTATGACAAGTATGTTGAGTACGCCGACGTTGCAGCGACGCATGGCCGTCTGGATGTTGCGGACCGATACCTCAGCCTTGTGCCGGAAAAGCATGAGGAAGCGGAGGTTGCAAGAAACCGTATTAGACTGGCTACAAGAAAGGCACCCACTGTCAAGACTTCTGCCCATGTTCCTCAAACACGAACGGCCTCGGTGCCACAGCCAACTGTTTTCCGACCTCCTCAGCCTACTTTCAGCCCAGCACCGCCTGTTAATAACCCGTACGCTCCATCGACAAACACCTCTTCACCAGCTGCGCCTCAGCCTGCCAATCCTTATGCTTCGTTCGGAGCCAACCCTAACCCTTACCAGCCAGCGGGTGGCTACCAGCCTTCTCAGCCAGCAAAACAAGCCGTCGGTCCCCCTCCGCAGCAATTTGGGGCTCCTCCGCCCGGGCCTGGAGGAGTGCCGCCACCGCCCAGAGGATATAACCAGTCTCCTTCTGCACCACAAGTGTCGACATACACAACCAGAACCGATCTCCCTGCGTGGAATGACTTGCCAGAAGGATTCGCAGCACAAAAGCAGACTTCTAGACGGGGAACCCCTGCCGCAGTGGCTGCTCCGTTCCCTGGTCAGCAGAATCCTGTCGGACCTCCAACTTCTCCCCCAGTTGGGCCTCCTGTTGCTGGTCAGAGAGCTCCTCCACCTCCTCCACCAAAGGCTGGCACTGTGTCAACGCCCCCAGTCGTCTCTCCTTCAGTAGGACCTCCAAGACCTTCCTCTGTGACATCTAACCCCCCTGGCGGCATCAATCCATATGCGCCTCCAGCAACTCAGTCGCCTCCTACCGTGCCTGGAATGGCTATGCCACCGCCAATTCCACGAGGTCCCTCTCCTTACAACGCGCCTCCCTCAGGCCCGCCGCCAACTAACCGTTATGCGCCTAACCCTGCTGCTCAGCCGGCTGCACCTCAAATGCCACCGCCTTCAGGTCCATACGCACCTCAACAACCTGCAGCAGCAGCAGCTCCTAGTCCCTATGCTCCAAGTGCTGGTGCTGTTCCTCCACCTGGCGGACCGCCCCAGGCTGGACCTCCTCCCGGTGGTCCACCTCCAGCAACCGGATCTCGGCCAGGAACAGCACAATCCCAGCAGAAAGCAGCTCCTCCGCCACCCAAATATCGTAAGTTGTTTTTTTCTTTCTTTCTTTTTTTTTTTTTTGCCTCTCATTTGAAACCGTCATCGATCTTTGCTAACAGGGTGACTAGCTCCTGGCGACCGATCCCATATCCCCGCTGATGCGACTCCCATCTACGAGTACCTCTCTAGTGATATGCAGCGGGTGAAGTCGCGTGCGCCATCTTCATTCAAGGCGCAAGTTGACGACGCTGAGCGACGACTGAACATTCTATTCGACCACCTCAACAACGAAGACCTGTTGAAGCCGAACACAGTGGCGGACATGGTCGAGCTGTCCAAGGCCCTCCAGGCCAGAGACTATGAAACAGCCAAGAATATCCACCTGGATATTTTGACCAACCGAACTGACGAATGCGGAAACTGGATGGTACGTCTTGAGCAATATTTTTAAAAAAATATATGTATAGATATATACTAATGTGGAATGTGTATAGGTTGGTGTGAAGCGGCTGATTAGCATGAGCCGAGCGACTCCGTGAATGGACAATGACAGACGATCAATGTAGATGCTATGTCCGGTGGGATAAGATTGGTTTATAGTAAAAGCGTTCTTGTTATCTATAGCCACGATTGTTTTTTAATGCTTGTTTATGATATATAAAGTTTTTTCAAATCGACTGCACTCTAAAATTACCTGTTGTGCTCGATCTTGGTTTTACAAACGAAGTACATTTATTAATTATATACATACAAACAGCAACCGCTTTTCCTAACCTTCATACAGCTCGGGCGTTTAAAGGGAGAAAAAAAAAAAAAAAAAAAAAACAACTATCGAGCAACACCAGCTTTCCCAGCCGGAAAGTTACGAGCACTCAGGAGGGCGCCCTTGACACCTCTAATCTCGGCTTTAAAGGCCGCAACAGCGTCTTGTTCCTTGCGGTCGGTGCTGCCGCTCCTGCTCCGGTTTATATCCCCAGACGAGCCGTAGATGTTATACATGGTATTGCTGCCAAGATAGCTGTTGGTTGAAGAATACGTCAGTCCATCAAGGTAGGACTGCAAATCAGAGATTTTGTCGCGCGCCGAGTCGTCCACTTGGCGGGAGGAAGTGTGATCGGAAACAAACTCTTTTAGATGTGAGGTCAAGGCGGAAAGGCGTTCGGTGTGGGTGTCTATCGCTTTTATGGCACTAGATTCGGAGCCTGAGTTTGTTTCCTCAGACGAAGGAGGACTGTCAGATAGTAGATCGGATGATGTTTGCGTCGCGACGTCTCGGTGGAAGAGCTCGGTCGGATCTGATGTTATCGATTCGGTCTCGTCGTCGTCGTCGTCTTCTTCGTCCTTTTCAGATTTGGATTTGGGTATGATGTTTGCCGGTATCTTGGATACGTTCTGTTCTAGCTTCTCATTCAATGCGGTCAGGTTTTTCAGAGCGGTCTCGGCGAATTCGTGGCGAGCCTCGGTCAACGTCTTGAGCATGGGTTTCACCAGATACTCGCTTGAGCCATAGAGAGTGGCGCCCAGGCCAGCGGCGGCGTAAAGCGAATAGAGAACGCCTTGGAAGGAGATCAGTGGTGGCTTGCTGTTCTGGGCCGATGTGTTGACAAGGAATTCGGGGTATGTGATGATGGGTGGGACGTCTCGTTGGGGGGTGGTGGTAGTGGTGCTTGATGCGGTGGCGGCAGCGTTGTTATTTGAAATGGCTGACACTGTCGTTTGTGTTTGAGTTGGGGCATTGTTCTCTAAAGGCGTTTTGTCGCTGTCACTTGTGGTTTCTGAAGCAGGAGAGGAGGCATCCTCGTTGCGACTGACACCCAGCAGCGCCTGGATTTCGTCATTGCTTAGGCCCTTTGATTCCAGGAATTCAATCTTGCGGCTGGTGGAGGCGTCGCTAATCGAAGGGTCCGAAAGAAAAGTTTTGGCTTGTTCTAGCAGTGCTGACCTATCTTCTGTCGAGTTGGGTTCTGGTGAGGCGTTGTCAGACGCATCATCGCTCGTGGCTACACCTGAAGATGAGTCGTGGTTGTCTGATGTAGGCGGCGACGGGGCGGCTTTGCGCTGCCATTCCGGAATAGCTGGTTTTGAATCGCCAGCCATGTCTGACTGGTGTTGTATATCACTCTCGGGGGCATGAGGTAGTCAGGTCAGGACAGGACAGAGAGAGGCTGCTGGACAAGGTGAAGCGCTTCAGCTTCTCAAAGGGTTGAGCCTCGGCCCGGGCAGTACGAGCCGTTACCGGCCGTTGCGCGTGGATCTCACGTGACAGCGGTAATATTACGCGGTGTGTTACAACTTACGGCTACAGCGCTACTAGGTGGGCCCGCTGTCACGAGACGCGGGGAAGCAGAAAGCACGACGAGTACCGGTACCTGCTGCGTCATACTGCGCGCGCGGGCGCCAGAGGTACCTCTACCTTTCACTTGCGCACCCAGTCAATGCTGTATCAGAAGACGAAAGCGCTGGCTGACATTGGGCCATGGGCTCGCCCGGGCTGTTTTCCTTGTCTCTTCCCATTTCTGCGCCCTGTCGTTGTCCGAAAATAGCACTAGCCACTTGGTCGCAGCAGCACGGAGAAATCCTACAGCGAGGGCAGCCACCATGCCCCCGGAGACAAGCCTGACTGCAGCCCATTTGCTCCCCTTCCCTTGCTTTCCCTCTCATGATAACAACAACACCTTGTGATTGATATCTGCCAATCCCCCAGATTGCTGCCTGCGTGCCTGAACGAGACCCGCTCGCGGACAGGCTCACCGCCTTCTGAACCGAGCATGGCGCTTCTTCGAGGCCGGCGCCGTGCTGCTCCTGCTCCTGCTGAATCGACCCCGACCGCGCCGGTGTACCATGACCACCATCACGACTCCAGCAACGACTCCAACAGCGACTCCAACAGTACCAGCGACAGCGACAGTGACAGCGCTCATTGGCAGCCAGATTCCCATCGCCCTGCTGCTCCCACGAAGAAGAGTCGCCTGCCTCCGAGCTCCAGGTAAGCGCCACTTTTTCTCGTTCGATCGACGATTGTCGTCCGTCTCAGGCCAAGCTATCCAGATGTCGGGCTGTTGACCTCGTTGTCTTTGTCCTTGTCGCTGCCTTTGCATGCGCAGATCCCATCCCTCGCATCATATGTCGACAGTCAATATGCTTTTCCCCCGCTGCAGCGTCTTTCTTTCTTCCTTTCCTGCAAGTCCTGTGCTCGTGCCAGTAATATTGCATCGATGCGACGCCCAATTGTCGCCGCCCAGCCAGACGGAGAAGCTAGTCTGTCGCCGCTGGCTGTGACTGGCCTCATTTGATATCATACTACATGCCCATATTTCATTTTGTGTTGTTTCGTTTGACGTCGCAACTTGACAAACACCGCCCTGCCCCGCACAAACCCTGCGTCACCATATTGTTTCCCTCGCTTCGCTGGTCATTGTGCTTCCTCAGTGCTTCTTTTTCGATACCTTGTATTTCCTTTCCGTGTATCTTCGATGTCTACCCTCCCCACCAGCCATGGCTTCCACCCGTACACTTCGTCCTCGCACTACCCCTTTGACGAGATGCGCTCGATTGACTGCTAACCGAATAAGAAGGTCAGGCCGACTTACGCGAGGAACAGCTGCTGCTGCCCCCGCTTCCTCAGTGACCGTTTCGCGCTCACCGCCAAGCGTGAAAACAGGATCGCCCCAGTCGATCCATCTCACCGTCAAAATGTCCTCAAGCAAGCTCCGCCAGGTAACCAACAGTCGGAGTAGCCGCGGCACTGCCTCCGGTCGCCATAATATCTTCACCGACGAGCCAGTGGTACAAGGGAAGCGTAGCAGCAGAAACACCAGGAACCTTAAGGAGGTTAGCGAGGATGATGATGACGACGATGACGAAATTGATGAAGAGGACGAAGAAGATGAGGTTGACGATTCCGAGGATGGTCCTGGTGAAGACGACGATGAGCTTGATGCCGACGGGGATCTAGAAATGGAAGACGAAACCCCACAGCCTCCTGTATCGAAGAGGAGTACCCGACCTGCGGCAGCAGCGGCCAAGGTCAAAAACAAAGCCGTAAAATCAGTAGAGGAAAAGGAAATGGAACTCTCTCGCGACGACGAAGAGGACGAAGAGTTATCAGAGCTAGATAGTGATGCCGAAGGTGAACCCGACGACACCATGCTGCAAGACGAGGAGATGGGCGAAGGCGCCGAAGAGGAAGATGCCGAAGGGGATGAAGAGGACGGTCTCGGCAGTGACGATGATAGCAGCTCCCCAGACCTGGGAAAACTTACCAAGCGTCAACGTGGTTCATTGGGCAATGACTTTTTGCAGCTTCCAATGGGTAAGTTGGCTTGATTCTAGCCTTTATAATCACCACTTGCTGACCATTTCATGTATAGAACCACAAATAAAGAAACATCTTACCGCCGAGGAACACGCCATGCGACGGGCTGAAATGGCTCGACGAAGGAAAAATCTGAGCGAGAAGCGCAATGAAGAAGAAAAGGTACACTCTCCACCTCAAGATTTAGGATACACGTATGCTAACAAGTCAACCAGATGGATACTATCAACCGTCTACTAAAGAAACAAGCCCCTAAGAGGCGTGGTCGCATCCCGGCAGCCGAGACGGCCGGCGAAGCTACGCCAGATGTTCCAGTGGAAGCTGAGAAGCCAAATTCCACAATGATACGCTGGATCAGCGGTCGCGAAGGCTGCAAAGCTCTTGTCCCAGACGAAATGCTTGGGACCCCGAGCGGCCGTCCATTTGGCGGCTTGGCTGGGGGAAAGCTTATTGAGGAGGTTTAATCTCTTTGTTTATATTTATCAAGGCGCTGGGTCGGATGGGTTTATAGACGTCAAATTGTATTGTATGGCGTATAGGTTCTTGGATAGTCTAATCAACTGATGTGTCGAATACATGTATCATGCACTTAACATTCAACCGACATCTGGAGCATTAAAAGGTATTTTTTGAGCCCATGTCCATTGTTCTCTTGTTTCTCGGCCCACAAAGCATGTGTACAATTCAAGCCTAATAACTACATACAGTGTCGTCTCAAATGCCAATGGCAATCGTTCAAATAGGCATCTGATGAGGAATAGAATATTATTGCCTATACGTAAATATATTACATGCCATCAAACAGCAGCCCAAAGGGTTCATGATCAATTGACCAATTACCGCCATCCTGAAAGGAAAACCCACTGAACCCGTCAAGATCAACACTGGCATTATCAAGATTGCCAGACTCGACCCCCGGCATATCATCAAGGCCACCAAATGCGGTTCCTATTGACTCATCCAGGACAGGATAAAAATATTCAATATCTTCGCCGCCGCCGCCATCAATTTCACATCGTTCTCCTCGCGGCATTGCCGGGGTTATGTCTATGTCAAAAATGCAATCGATATACTGTTTCGCCGCTTTCTGCCGCTCCAAGACAACGTGCTGCCGGTGCTTGACAATGGCCTCGGCGAATGAAGTCAGAATTTCATCGTAGTGTTTTGCTTGCGGGCTCAGATTAGCCAGGTTCCGAAGTACATGTCGGGCACTTTGAAAGGCAGACTCGGTTTCGCCGCTAGTCTCTGTGTCATCATAGACAAAGAGAGATGATCCCAATATTAGGCCAGCCGCAAAGACCCATGCTCTGTGGGCTCTTGGTCAATAAAAGATCGATTGTGGTTAATAAACTTGAGGAAGATTCTCACTTGACGATACACATGTTTCTCAAAAGAAGACCTGACAGCATGGCCTTCTCACACATGTTTGCCATATAAGCACCTGCCTGCGTACACACATTGGCAAGCCGGGGGATTTTAATATTGGTGTTTACTTGCGCGCTGGGACTATCGACAGAGGCAGGGGCCAATATCGACAATTCCTTGAGGCGGGCCATCAGATGCGATATTAGAAACGAGCGAGTCGTGAGTATTATAGCAAAATAGTAAATGCAGCTGACATGAACACTTCCAATGGCCTTTTCTCGAATCAGAGAAATGGCGTCATGGTCAGCGGCTAGATGGCGGAATTCATGCGGCAAGCTGCTAATCCACTGGCGTAGGCGATAAAGAAAGTGCTCCGCTGTTTCGCTGTCAAGATTATTGTTCATGATCTTCAGCTTTTGCACGATTTCATCGAGCAACTTTGACCCGGCAAACGCCACCGATACCGCTTCGCTGTCGGCGTGCACATGATCTTGGAAAAGAGAGCCCTCGTGGTCCAAAGGCAATGAGCTGATCGGTCTGCCCAGCGGAGTACTGACTACCAGGTCAAATACTCGGAGAGACCTGAAAACCCGCCATCTGATCGGTCAGCCGTGGAAGATGATAACATGAAATCAATATACCTACCTGATGTAAAACTCTTCTTCCGACAAGCCTTGATATTGTCTTTTTATATGCAACCCTAACGTTGCAGCCGCTTTTGATGCAACTCCAAGGTACATGTATGCCGCGTTACGGTGACATGCTCCAAGCATATAAAAGGCCATCAAAACGAATATACGCACCATATGTATGCTGGGGTCCTTGAGCATGCCGTCGAATCCTAACTGTTGGCCCTTGGAAAAGTAATTGACCGCATATTGATGGTCAGCCGGGTTTGCTCCGCGGCATTGACCACCAATTGCAATCACAAGATATAAAATGGCCAGGTCTTCCTTGGTCAGTTTTTTCTTGTGGGGAGAATTCTCCGTCTGAAGGACTTTGTAAATGTCGCTCTTCTCAAAAAGATCCAAGAATCCACTGGACTGCAGATGTATAAGACTGGCAATCTGGATGAACAAAGAGCCGACTCAGCACTTACGGCTTCAAAATAGGCCTGGATTAGCTCTCGTTTGTCATCTATGCTCTCTTCCAGCGTCCCGGTCCGGTCCTCGTTCTCATCAGCCTCGAGCATGATGTTTAGACGTCCATTCTCCGTGAACGATGAAGGTCCCATGTATTGTTTCATAACGCCCCGCAGAAATTGTAAGAATGATAAGGCCGAGGTTTCTCCAATATACACTTATCCCTAGCATTTTAGCAGACAGGAACAAAGGGTACTAGATATTTTAAACAACATACCTCTTTCCCCCTTTGAACTTAGCAGTGCTCGACTCTCTGTGCATTCTGGTGACTCCACCATGGAGCTAGATGGTGACCCACTAGCCAGCAAGGGCTTTGCTTGTCCGTCGTCATTGCGATTTACATTATTAGTCACTGGGCTCGGCGGTCTCGCTGGTGCAGGCGGAACAGCAACGCCCTCGGGGTTCTCGAGAGAGGCGAATCTAACCGGACGGTCACGAAGGCGCCTGTGTGGGCGTCTCCTATTGTTTGTCTCAGTATATGTGCACGCAGCAGCGCGGTCACGGCGGGCACACGACATGCACGGCGACTGCGAGTCGCAGCGGATCTTGGATGCCTGACATGGAAGGCATGCCTTGGAGGACCGCTGGCGGTCTTCCGGCCTCACTTTGGGTCGCGGCATCTGCTCTGATATGTTCACTGCAGCTTAATTGCGACAGTCATAAAGGATGCGGATCCGGGATTGTTCAGTTACAATGGAGCGCGTGGTGCATTAGCCGCGGGACTGATAAGGTTTAAGGTTCCCCGCATATCGCTTTATCAGTAGGTGCATTAGCCGCGTCCCGGCCCGGTTCTGGGCGATGGCCCTCTTTCATGCTCTTGACATCAATCAACTATTAACTGGCTATTACTGACCCCTCTCCTCGACGTTGCTGTTTCGCGGCTGGGGGATTAATAACGTTCAAACTATAGTTGTTACCCCGGATCTCATACCGGGGTATGCAGTATATAACATGGAAGTGTTTCGCTCCAAAAAACACATTCAATTCCATCATTTTCAGTCACCAATTACTTAACATTGAAATATCGTAAAAAGCCAATATGTTGGGGAAAATTGCCCTCGAAGAAGCCTTTGCTCTTCCTCGTTTCCACGAGCGAACAAGATGGTGGGCTTCTCTCTTCGCCGTCGACCCAGAAAAGCATGCATTTGAAATCACCGACATCACCACCCAGCGCATCAAGTACATGGATGAGCATGGCGTTGGATACACAATTCTATCATATACTGCACCTGGCGTGCAGGATATCTGGGACCCCACAGAAGCGAATGCACTGGCGACGGAGATTAATGATTACATTGCACCAATGGTCAAGCAGCATCCAGATCGGTTTGGGGCTTTCGCGTAAGATATCACCTTTTACATTATAGTATTACAGTGCCATTTTATAACAGTTCTGATTGCACAATACGTACCAGAACGCTGTCAATGCACAATCCACAGCAAGCCGCTGACGAGCTACGGCGCACCGTGACACAATATGGCTTCAAAGGAGCTCTAGTGAATGACACTCAGCGCGCTGGGCCTGATGGCGACGACATGATATTCTACGATGGGCCCGAGTGGGACGTTTTCTGGTCGACTGTCACCGAGCTAGACGTGCCCTTCTACCTGCATCCTCGAAACCCTACAGGCACAATCCATGAAAAACTATGGGCGAAACGAAAATGGCTGATTGGCCCACCATTGAGCTTCGCTCAGGGCGTTAGTCTCCATCTGCTAGGCATGGTCACGAATGGCGTCTTTGATCGCCACCCAAAACTACAGATTGTCATCGGCCATCTCGGTGAGCATCTCCCCTTTGACCTCTGGCGGATAAACCACTGGTTTGAAAACGTCAAGAAGCCTCTAGGTCTCAGAGAAACGTGTAAAAAGACTATCCGCGAGTATTTCGCGCAGAATATCTGGATCACCACTAGTGGCCATTTCTCCACCCCGACTCTGCAGTTTTGTATCAACGAAGTCGGTGCTGATCGGATCTTGTTTTCTATTGATTATCCTTTCGAGAGCTTCGCAGATGGGTGTGTATGGTTTGATAAAAACCTGGAGTTGAATGAAATCGACTATAGGAAGATTGGGAAGGATAACGCGAAGAAGTTGTTCAAGGTCGGAGGTTATAAGGATGCAGATGCCTAGGTATGGGAGACATTTATTAGTATATTATGTATTGAGTGAATATCGAATATTTGTCAAACCAACACAAAAATATCTCCGATGCATGTTAAGAGATACCTGGAATATTAACACCGGGAGGACTAGATATGGCGAACCCTAAACCCTACATAGTACGGGCCCAACTTCCTGAGAATGACACAACATATACCTCACTCCACGACATATACAAACTGTCATTGAATGCATTTAATAATCAAACGCAGAAATTAATGAAACATACGCCACGTCCATGGTGGCTAAATGCCACTGGCGCATAGTTAAATGCTGTTTGGAGTGACCTACATATTTTCTTTCACAACCTATCAACAGTAATAAACAAAATTCTGGTTTCAAAATCTTTGCCAGTGTCTCGACTCACAGAATGCCTACGTCGTACAACACTGTTATATCAATTACCAATAATCTCAAGACCGATCTCCGTGATGGCCAACTAGCCATCGCGAAAGGCTCAACATCTCAAAAAATTCCAACTTTAATTGCCTGTGGAAGTACACGAGAAATCGTCGTAATGGGAACTGATATTGAAAATGGTACGAAATATGTTAATTGGATTTTCCTTTCCTTTCCTTTCCTTTCCTTTCCTTTCCTTTCCTTTCCTTTCCTTTCCTTTCTTTTCTTTTCTTTTCTTTTCTTTTCTTTTCTTTTCTTTTCTTTTCTTTTCTTTTCTTTTCTTTTCTTTTCTTTTCTTTTCTTTTCTTTTCTTTTCTTTGGTAGTATAAGGTTATACTAATCCCATCGTGTTTGAAACACATTGAGCAGAAATCCATGGCTCAGAAGGAACCCTAAGTTATCTCGCCCAAGCCGGCGACGTCGACGAGCGCGTTGCTTTTAACTTCAAATGCAACAATAGCGAAGATAACCGTGTGGATATGGAATCTAAAAAGGACGATTGTTTTAATGTCAGGATAGATCCATTTGCGCCCAATGATCGCCCCCTACACGGTGAGTGCTATGCAAGCGAGTCTTTGAAATCCATCTGATTATACACTTGGGTTACTGACAAATATTCGTAGCATCTTATACCATATCTAAACCAGATTTTATAGAGGATGTTGTAAAACCGAGAGGGTTCGATTATAGCGATTGATAATCTGTCCAAGAAGTAAACAGTGAAACACCATCCGCATGCGGCAAAGAGCAGCATGGAGAAATTTAAGATAAAAATGTTATTTGACAAATAATCCACGTAGTCTCCATTTTAGATCGATATAGCAGCATTTAGAGTTGGGTTTCGATAAAGGATGACTTCAAGGCGTTAGTATTAATTGCAATTGCCACTTGATCAAAACAGCTATGTCATAGTTTTAACACACGCCACTGTCATCACTTACTAAAGGGTCCATTTTCCTTCACACATGATTCAACCTTCTTCTACTGTCCCGTATCTACATATACCAACTCACTTGACAAGCAGAAAATGCCTCTCCCTTACCGCACCATCATCACCGTAAACAACCAACTCGACACCGACCTCTACGACTTTGATCCCAAAATCCTGACCGGCTCTATATCTGGTGTGCTACCAGACTTCATCAGAGCAGGCACGGAGCAATCAGTCTGCGTTCGCGCGCCCAGCTCATTCGCTGGATCGAGCGGCGCCATCCTGTGCAAGACATACAACCATGACAAGAAACGCGATGAGAAACTCGCATTCGAATTCAAATGTGTCAACGAAGAGGCCAATTTCGTTAAGTTTAGTAACTCAATGCCGGAGCAGATTGGAGTGAAAATTGACCCATATACACCGACTGACCATCCATTGTATGGTAAGTGAAGTACGGCTCTTCGAGTATTGATTGACCACTTCAATATTTGAAGGCTAATACTTGCTGAAGCTACTTACACTCTTACCCAAGAAAACCCGGCCGGTTAGTCGTACCTTCACATTAAACATGTGTATTCCAATTGGATTAGACTAAGAACCGTTCTATTTCACCAGTTTAGAAAAATTAATAACTCGTACCTATCAAATTCCATGCAATATAATTTAACATATATGTTACCAAAACGCCAGTATGCATCATACACAACGCACATTTTTGTACGTATCAATACTAAAGCAATAAGGTATCCATTTCGTCCGTCAGGTCATCATAATCATGCATTTGTGTTGGTTCAGCCATTCCCTTAATTGGTCCTAGACCTCTCTCGTCAAGTAAATCCAGGTTATGTACGCGAACAAGAAATAGCTCTGTCGCGTTGAGGAATCCCGTCTTGGCATTCTCCAGAGTTTGGCCTTCTTTTGCTTTGACGATACCGCTGTCGATTTCTATTGTCTGCTGTCCTCGTCGGAGGAAATATTTCCCATCATGTACAGACCAACTTGTGTGAAGCCATGTCTGTAGCTGGTTTGCGGCAAATGTGCGGGACTCCAAGTATAGTGCGGGAGACAAGTGCCTGGTGGTTGATGTTTCTAGCAACGAATCACTAGGTTCGGGGTTCACTGCCATAGATGGATCTAGGAGGATGGCTGCTGCAAAAAGTATATCTTTCCGGAGCAGGTCAAGTAGGGAAACAATGTTGTCGCTAATGACAGCAGTGCGTTTCATGTAATCCAGCATTTGAAGAGATGATATCATAATATCGACGAATGAACGCATAGTAACTAATACGGGTGGTTCTTCAAGAAGGCCTGGGTGATCGACGACGAGACGAATTGCATGACAGATAGAGTGGAAAACAGCCTCAATCATGCTGGTGACAGATGAAATGCAACCTGTGTCATTTATATCGATGTCATAAATAATCTCGCCAAATATCCGTGAGGTGGCTTGCAAAATTGGCAACACAAGGATCCAGGCACCGGCTTTGTTAAAGGAGCACTCGATGTAGGCTGGGAAGATGCATTGAAGAAGGAATGAACGTAATGTTGGTCTGTGAGAGTCGCCCACTTCGTAAGTTTCATTCGTACATGTGCAGAGCTGTTCGACGAGATAATCTTGCTGGCCATCAACCGCTGTTCGCTCGGATACACTTTGAAGAAACATGACCAGCTGTTTAGCAATCTTGGTACTGGAAAGTCTCACTCCGTAGCTCTTTAACCGAGCCACAATATAGGTTGGGTCATCTGCTGGTAAAGGAAAAGAGGTTGGATCCGTGAAGAACTTGTCGATTGGGCATATCGTTTGGCTGTGTTGTTGCAAGAAACCAACGATACGCTGGACAAATTCGACATATTTTCCTTGAACTGTGTTTCCCAGCTGGCCAAGTTCCTGGTAATTTGCCTTCATCGACAACATCAACGTCATGATTAGTTCCTTATACTCTTCACGTACAGTCATTAAACCTTGGGCAGCCGAATCTTCTAGATGTTGCAAGTGTTCCCGCATGTTGGACAAAAGGCAGGAAATCAATGATACACGCCGTTCGGTCAGTTCAGAAAGTGTGATATGATACAGATTGTCCTTTCTATCCAGGTGAAACGGGAGATTTTGGAGTAAAGGAGATGCCCTATCCTCGTTCATCAGTACTTCGGTAAGGCGATGTTGAAATTTTAGCATTGACGATCTTTCCACGAGGCATGACATCCACATAGATAGCACCTGCGTTCGGCACTCCGCCATGAGATCATGGTTCTTAGCGATGCAGCTTGCCAGGAACTGAGGAGTGAACTTTTTTGTTTGCGATGTCGCCCTTAAAGCCGTCCATGAGAGTTTGCCATATGGATTGATGTAGCTATCCCAGGAGTGCAAGCCATGCTTGACGAGCACTTGTGCCAGGGAGGCCCAGCATTCGATTGTTTTCAGAAGGATGGAGTCTTCTGGAGACCGGTCTTCACCAAAGCAATTCGACACGAGTTGCGACACGTCTGGTTGAATCTTATTTTTGAGGTACAAAATCGTGTCGCTGGGTTCAGACACATCGGGACCTGCATCACACATCTCTTCAATTGCTGACCAATCACCGTACTCTTGACTATCGTCATTTGCAATAGGTGGCGCGGGCTTGGAAACTGAAGTAGTGTCTTTCTCAATGAAAGTAATAATCACTTGGAGAGTCTCCTTGACAACGCCGTTGACTCTAGCCTGTGTGGGATTGAAAAGACCTAACAATTTCCCAAAGGGCACCCCGGTCATGAGATGGTAGGCTTGGTCCATGGATTGCGCCGTATCAATCGATGACTTCATTCCCGATAGAGTCGCAGAAATCAGTGATTCTATTTGGCGTTGATTCTGTGAAATTGTCGATTCTATCAAACGCTTCGAGAAAGTGAGCCCGCTATTTGCCTGTGCTTCAACCTCTGTTCGTGCGAGGGTATGTTGTCGCACCAACTCGGACGCGAAAGCCTCATACCAGTCAGCGAATGGTTTCAGACCAGACACATCTTCATCGGTGGAGAGTTTAAACTGAGATAACCGTCGCCAGGAACTAATACTTAAGTTGCATGTTTCTAGATGAGATGTTGCTGGATCCACGAGATCTCGGATAGTTTCGACTCGGGGCCGGCAACCATCCGGAACAGCCCAGTATAAGGTGCACAGAAGATCGTGGTGGTTTCGCAAGGAATCCAGATCTTCATGATGAAGCATTTTTTCCTTGGGATATACACGGCCATGATTCGGCAACAGCCGCCAAGCGAAATTCATAATCTTCTTTTTGCCGTATATCCCAGAAAGATAGCGGAGACCGCTGCCGACAATCTTGAGAAATATGTGGAAGCATGAATCACCTGGCTGAACTTCTAATGAAGGGTTTTTGTCAAGGCAATCGAGAAAAGACGGCGAACCAAAGCTCTGTTCTTTCTTGAGATTGTATAAGGTATGCTTTGCAAAGAAATCAAATAGCGTATCCAATATAGGCTTGCAGTCACGCCAGCCCCAGGACGCCATCAAGACAAAGCATCTGTGAAATAGAACGCGGCAATAGTTGATATAAGATAACGGGAACTCTGACTTAGGATCGTACGCATCCAGAACCGTATTTATCAGCTTTTGAACTACAGGCCAATTGTCGTGCTTGCTCTGGAATCGTGAGCCAGGCCTTGCAATTCCAATTTTATCGATTTCGTTCAGTGGAATTGTAGTAAAGATAGCCTTCCATGTGTCTTCTAGAGGTTGCACGTCTGTGAAAGCAGATGCATCATTTGCAAGAGATAGGGTGATGTCTTGGAACCACGTTTGGAATATATCAGATGACTGCAAAAGCTGGAAGACCACGACATAAGCTTCAACCGAAGGGAAATTTTCGTGGATTCCTGCTTCACGGCGGCCCGCAATCTTGTTATCTTCGTAAAATTGACGTACTTCCGTAAGGCCAAGTTTGTTGAAAACAAGGGAAAGAACTTGCCGACAAAGATCCTTAACCACCCCCACAGCATCTTCCAGTATTGACGGATCCACCAAGCTGTGATCGGCGATTTGTCGTGCTTGATTAGCAAACACTAGGTTGACCCTTGCTAACCTTATGCAGTGTCTCCATTTGTCGTCTCCGAGCGGAGCCGTCAACGTCACATAATCTCTCAACTGTGTTGAAATATGTACGGCACGATCCACGAAGGCTTTTCGATCAACGGGGTCCACGAAGTGTAGTTTGTCTGTCACGTATCGAATCAGGGACACAAAAGTTTGCAAACTGTCATGTTGCGTCGGTGTGGCTTCTGTTTGAGAGTCATGTGTATTGATGTCTTTCATAATCAGCTCAACCACGTTACCGAATTCTGAAGATACTTCGTCATTCCATGCCGCCCAACGAAACATTTGGTCACCAATGCGAATCACAGAAAATCCAGAACTTTGATCTAAATCACGGCTCTTCATGTCTAACGAGCGGGAAAACTCTGTTCGTCCAATAAATGTCGAATCATGGAAAAAAGTTCCTACACGGAGGGGCATCATTTTGAAATCAACAGACAATGTGGCAGAATTCTTCAGCTGGTATAGGGAGTTGTCCTGTTGAAAGCCATCTGAAGTTTTGACAGAAGTACCATGCGATTCAAAGAAGGAAGGGGTCTGGAGTGTATCATCAAAATTGTCATCCATCGGAAGACGGGTGGGAGGACGTTTCTTAATAGGCCTCTTCCTTCCTTGGTCTCGACTTTCAAGAGGTATTATTTGAGGTGAGGGCGGTTTATGTGCAGTCTTCCTGTTAGCGTTACGATCAGCTAAGGGTTTGATCTGCGCAAGAAAGCGATCCAACGTGACAGATTGTCCGAATTTTCTCCTTCCATAGTCACGGCCATATGTCCTATTCAATGTATCCAAGGAAGTTTTAAACGAAGCATTCGACGGCCGGCTGTTTTCCAAACCGAACTCAAATTCTGCGGTACGCGGAGCGTTCCTCTTCAGCGATGAGATGCCGAATGCGCGAGAAACTACCCATTTGTCTCCAAGTCGTGTTAGCTTGCGTTTATCTATGTGTTCGGCATCTTTGGTAGCAGCAAGAGAAGCGGCAGAATGCGCTCGCAACTCATTTTCTGATTCTGAGCCGAGACTTCCCAACACCTTTGTCCTCGTCTTCTTGGTTATCAGTTGCTGTTGAGTCCGGGAAACGGGGCCCAGATGCCCTTTCAAGATTTTTTTATTGATTTTCAAGATACCATTTGCAGGTTCCCGTACTGTTTTCTGAAGCCTGGGGGCTGGCAGGGTAGCTTGCTTCATAGCTCCGCTCTTCCATTCCCGCAATATTTTGTTCGTATCTTCTGTGTCATTACGGTCAACCATCTTGAACACTTTGCGACTGGGACTTGATCTGCCCTGGTCTCGTCTTGAACGCGCTTGTCGTGCCGCAATTCGTAGGAATTGAGGTTGTTCAGACTTTGAACGCGTAGCGACGTCAGGAGCATCTAGAATACTTAATCTAGGTGCACGGGGTCTTGGTTTTGGACGGATTTCTCGTGGGCGGTGTATAGCATCATCAAGGCGTGTTTGTCGCTGTCGCTGTATATGTCGTCGTGTTATCGATGGATTAAATTGGCTAGTCTTCTTCGCGACATGTGTCTTGGGCTTGTTTGAACGTGGCTTCCTTGGACCTGAAGACGACCTCGGTATAGATGGGAACGCGTCGTCGACGCGATTGTCTTCAGGGATGTCACCATCATCCTCGACGCCACCGAACTCTTGGAACGGGTCCCCAAAACCCACGAAGTCAGCAAGAGCCTCGGGTGACAGAGGTTGTCGCACTGATTCATCTTCAGAGCTAGAAGAGTCAACGGAGAGTTCAAGGCGGCGTCTCCGGGCAGAAGAGTCGACATCCGTACTTTTGGCTTTCGTAATTTTTCTTGCAACACCTCTTGCCGGTTCGGCTTGAGTACTCTCAGGGTCTCGCTGTCGTTTTTCTTGGGCCACCCGAGTAGCCTTCTCGTCATGCTGTTTCAAGTCTAACCGTAGCCACGAAGCCGGAAGAACACCTTTAATCCTGCGTTGCAGTCTTTTCACTTCTTGCTCCTTTGCTCGCCGTGTGTTTTCTTCGTATTGATCATCCTGTACTGGAGCAGGTGTGTCCTCTACATCTTGAACTGGCCCGTCGATTTCCATCTCATCAAGTTCCGCCATGTCATCCATTCCACTTGGTGTCAACTCTATAGTTGTGCTAGGAGCTGTTTTAGGAGGAATGAACCCCCGAGGAAAGCGAAATCCACTAGGGCGTGCAGTGCCAGTCGAAGACAAACTTCCTGAGCGAGGAGGAGAAAGGGGGGCATCCACAGTCAGTATTTCATTATCGTCCAGCGGGTGATCCGCGTTATCTATAACAATTTGCATCGAAAGCTGCTTAGATCTGTCATTCTTTTCGCCGCCAATATGAAACAGCTTTCTCCTCTTTGTGGTACGAGATTCCGAGTTTCCATTTCCAGGCAAATTCCGCGGTAGTGAAATGGGTGTTCGGTGTTGTTCCCTTGGCCGAGGGGGGCTGTATGGGTCTGGAGGTGATGAAGGCGGGGGCACGAATGCTGGAGGGCTGCTCGAAGGAGGTGCTGCTATTCCCAGAGAACTTCCCTGACTTCCATCTTGATCATGCAGGCGAGAAGCGTTGGGATTCGCCTGTAGCGCACGTATTGGCTTCAATCCGGTTCCTTTGAGAAGACCACGATATTTTGCATCCTCTAGTAGATAGGGATGCAACTGTATGGGGTTTCGTTGTCGTAGCGATCTTCGCATAGGTTGAGATAGCTCCTGTAAGATGTCCGCAGGAATGTTGAGCGACGGAAGGATATCCTCAAGGTGGTTCAACGTCAGCTCTCCATCGGGATTATTTGTATTCTCCACAACGGAATGCTCGGAGGGTGGCTCTAGGGCCGAGGGGAGTACGGCAAGCGGCTGCTGTGACGATTTTGCTTGTGCTTCTCTTTGCGAACTCTGCGGTGAGACAATTGTCGAAGGCGGGGGAGACAGGGATGACAGGCTGTCGTCATCGTGAAAAATCAGATCAAGCTTCTTAGTGGGCGTTGCTGGGGGTTTCGGCACTGCATTAACAGCTAGTTTTCGACGAGGTGCATCAACGACTTGAAGTTCGTCCTCTGAGGAACTTGGGCTACCGATGTCCAAGCCCTCGTTGTTCTCTGCGAAGGACCTTGGATCAATGGAATGGGAATCTCGTCGGGAGGTTCGTCGTGTATCCGGAGCCTTTTGGCTCTCATCATTGTCGGAGACAAGCTGGACTGACTGTTGAGAAGGTTCATGCGCATGTGCCTCGTCCGCAACCCTAGCTTCAGCCGGAGCCTCACTGTCCTTCTGTGTTACTGGTGAATCAGCCGCCTCAAAAGCCTTGTGCTCTTCTTCCTCTCCTTGCAGAGGCGCGACTCTCCCAAGGTCCTGACTGTCGTATTCCTCTTCGTCATCCGAGTCTGGGACAAATCCCCTGTCCCGCCATGTTTCCATTTGCGTTCGTGACGATCGTAACCCATGTCTTTTCTTCACGCGTCCATTTCTCAAAAAAGATCAAGCATCACTTCTTGGTTGTTCGGTGCGTTGAAAACGGCGTCTTCTTCCTGATTGCAATAGTAATAGCTACAGGCAGGCTTGTTTGGTAGAAACAAGGTGATAAGGTTTGACGCGTTTTGTGGGGAAGGGACGAGACGCGCCGGGAAAGAGCCCGGCGGTGACTGGCGTTAATTGAATTGTGACCTCACCTCAACCCGCACGATGGCAAACCCAGCACATTCGAGTTCCTAATTCCATGCGGTCTTGCGCTTGCTGCTACCTCGAGGAAATAATACATAGCGCACTTGTTCATCAATCAAGCAACCATGAGTGGGGGGCCGCGAGGTTTTATCCCCGCGGTAGTGGCCGTCGGAGTCGGCATTTTCACAGGCACGCAAAATCTCCCATCGACGACCAGTCACACCATCAGCGTCGCCAGCTAATGCCTTGTATCAGGATACTATACTTTTCAGCCAGCTTTACGCGACCTAGATCATGAACGAAGGACGAAAGAGCAGTTTGTGCCCCCGTTTCTTCTTGAACGTTACGCAGATGATGGCAAAAAATAAAAATCGGTGCTAATATGTGACGATGTTGGAACATAAAGGCAAAACTCCAACTCCAAGCTAGTTAGTACGCAGGGCTTGCCAGATACAAGTGGAACCAGCTCGCAAGACGTCTCTATGTCCCCTTTGCCCCCGACGGTTTCAGCACAATCACAGGAAAGCTCTTCGACAACCACAGGCAACGAAAACAAATCATAGACAGTACAATGAATACATTAGGCGGATACTACAGCATTTCAGAAGGAATATTTTTACCCTTCGCTTATAATATCTATTACTCCCCATTGGTAAGATATGCAGCATGCCAAAATACCACCAGATATTCTTTATTGTAGAGATGCTGGTTATAAATGTAGACAGGTGACACGCTACCGGCTAGTACAATAGGGCCAAGAAATTTAAAAAAAAAAAAAAGGAGAATTTACAAAGAGACTTACTAGTCCAAAATCCATTGGTCTAGATACTACCTAATAATAGCTCAAATTGAAGCTTCGTGCCAGTTCAGGGTTAGTACGATTTGACGGTTGATACATTCGCTATTATTCAGAACAACCACGACGGCAGGCTTATAAATTCCAGTCTGAAACCAATCCTTCAAACATGGAGTTATCGAACTCGGACGGAGTGAATGCAGACGCGGAAGAGAATCGATAGCACAATGCCTTTTGCTTCAAATCCTGCAATGGTCCCCAGACGTGATCCTCACTGGCACTTGGTTGGAGAGAAATAGATGGGAAAACTCGGTCGATGACTTCCCATGCGGCATGTTCCGTATCCCCTACGACACGAACACAAAGTTCAGACAGTGCGAAGGACATAGCATGCCACTGAATATGGGTATTTGCGAAAAACCACCTCCAGCCGTTTAAATCACAATCATCTTCGAGTAGTCGCTCAAACTCCAGGAGGTCAATAGCAGACTTGAACAGACTGTCTTTGTCTGCGGGTGGCAATGCTGCGTTATATCGAGTTATGCCATGGTAGCCTGGATAGAAGGCAACGAGGCGCAGTTTTGCAATGATCAGTGGAGCCATCATCACCAATAGTTTAGCCATGGGAGTAGCAATCGGCTGGCAGGACCGCAAATATTCGTCTTGCAAGTGAAGAGATAAGGCATAGAATGCCCTTTCTTGCTGTTCGGTTCCATCTGAACTCTGAAAGGGTTGCAGAGTTCTTTTGTTACTCAATGAGGCAGCACAAGACCATGCTTCACATCTGATAAGAGTGAAAGTCATCTCCGTATGCCCATAGTGTTCGTGAATCTCTGAAGATGTGAGGTTCATATCGGTGTCATTGATATTCAGTGGCATTTTTGTATCAAACATCGATGGTATGATTGTCACCTCTAGACCAACATCTTCTGCGCCACGCCAATCTAATAAGCATATAGTCCACCAGAGGCGACGCCTCATCTCTGTTTCAAAAGGTGATAAATCGAATAAAGAGCCATCTCGATGAAGGCCCATGGCTCTCGAAATTCGAACTGCCAATGAAATAAGAACTGCTATGCTACGGGTTTGTTTCCTGGGAATGCAAGTCTAACATATTTTGCTTTGTTAGCACCACGTAACTCCTCACATGTAGTTTTACACCAAAAAGCTTACCAGGAAAATGACAAATGCTTGGAGAACCCGTAGATCATGTGTCTGAAGTAGGTGGGCTTCCACCAACGCCTTCTCCACTGCTATCTTATATGACGTGATATAACGCTCTACATCGCAAGCAAACTCGACCCTAGCCTGAGATAACGGAAGCGAAGATACAGCGGCGTAGCACACTGCGAGCAAGAGAGCCTGAGTCTCAGGGTCGAGCTTACCTTTGCCGAGTGAGAATCTATTTAAGATATGTTCAATACTAGGCCGATGAAGGATTTTCATGAGAGGATCGACGTTTTTCACGTAAATACCCCATAGGTGACGTATCTCCCTGAGATGAGGATTTGCGACGGACGTATAGACTTGCGGTGCTAACTGTGGAAATAGAAAGCTCCCGTACGATAAACAAAGAGGATAGGGAGACTGTGTCGAGTCGTCTAGGCTGTCCCTTGCGTCTTCGACCTGTCCTCGAACCATTTACTCTCAGTCCGCAAGTTTGGAATATGTATTTTCTGTCGATCAAAACAAACCTCTGTTGAAAACGGTGCCCAAAAGGTTTCTGTTAGTAGACGGCTTTTCCCACCTTTGTCTGCCACTAGTCGTCCCGACTGGGGGATAGGGAGTCGTAACTCATCATTAGCGGACCCCTGCACCCATTTTTGAGATACATTGTATGGGATTTGTCCTGCGTGCTGGCAAAATAGGCGTTCGAGTCCTGTGACTTTATCCGCCAGGCCAGAATCACGAAGTTTCGATTTACGAACCCTTCGAATAGGCTCGTTTGTATACAAACAGGTCACGCGCCTACGAATGCAATTCGAACAGCTTTGTCTTCGATCGCATTTCAACTTTCGTCGGTAACATTCAATACAAGCCCGCGGAGTTGAATTTTCTCTTGGTAGCGTCAGACACCCAGTGTGACCGCTGTTCATGGTCGCATTCTCCGGCCTATCAAAAGATTGGAAAACAGAAATTAATAAATAGTCGAGATGCGGACGATTAGCTAACGACGTCTTTCTTGTACCGCTATTTTTATTTCTCGCTTTTTTCTCCTCCCTGGGCCTCTGCTCTTTCCATCAGGTTTTTGGTGAAATATAGGCGGATACTTGTACTCCTCAGATTCGGCCCCGGAAGGTCCGAGAAGCCCGAGAGGCCCGTCACCTCCGGTAAGAGCGTCGATCACAAGTGGAGTAGAATGGCATATCCTGAAATATTGGTCGATATTACAAAAAGTCGGTGTACAGCTGGTAGGGCTTTCCGGCTCTCGGGTCTCTGACGGGCGCCAAGTTTAAATGAAGCCCGAGACTCCGTGAGAGTAACAATATCAATTGATACCAAAGGACCGGCATTGACATCAGATATCATGGGCTTGGCCATCCAGATATGTTTAAAAGGACAGCACATAATAGGTGTGCTGAATGAAAAATTTCAAACAATTTTTTGATTCTGAGTATATACATATATATCGTCTTCTAATCAACTCGTCAAGTTTGTCATTTCATATTTTATACAATGACGGATGTTCTTATAGTCGGAGCTGGCCCAACCGGCCTATGGCTTGCTTTGGAGCTTCGCACTGCCGGGCTCGAAGTTGTGGTCATCGAAAAGAATGTAGAAAGAGATATACGTTCTCGAGCCGCAGCAATGGCCGCTGGTAGCCTTGAAACGTTCGCAACCCGTGGTATAGCGCAGCGTTTCATCGACGCTGGAGTACCGATCCATTCTGTCCACTTTGGCTCGTCTGGGACTCGGCTGAAAATGTCCAGAGATTCCTTAGGTACCAAACATCCTCACTCGTTGATGATTCCGCAGGCTGTTACAGAAAAGCTCTTGACAGACCTTTGCGAACAGAAAGGAGTGAAGTTCTTCTTCGGTTATCTTGCAGTTGGTCTCCATCAAAGTACGAACAGTGTTACTCTTGATGCAGAAACCAAGGATGGCGTTAAACATAATTTCAAAGCTCTCTGGCTTGTTGGATGTGATGGAACGAAGAGTGCGATCCGGGAATTGGGAGGATTTGGATTCCATGGTTCTGATGGTAATATCTCGGGCTGGTTGGCAGATGTCCTGTCCACAGATCCGCCATCAAGCCCATTATCAGTCAACAACGAATCGGGTTCCTTTTTGATGCAGCCCCTAGGACACAAGGATTATTATAGAGTCACAGGAGTTAATATACGGACAATGAAGCTACCACCAAGCGCGACACCGACACTGCAAGACGTGAAATCCTTTGCACACGAGGCCGTGGGGAAAGACTTTGGGATCCATTCGCCGCTATGGTTCTCTCGGTTTTCGAACACTACACGCCTTGTAACAAACTTTCGAAACGGGCGAGTCTTTGTTGCTGGCGATGCCGCTCATCAATTCTTTCCTGCAGGAGGCCAAGGTATCACTACTGGGTTGCAAGATGCCGCAAATCTCGCTTGGAAACTCGCAGCCATCGTACAGGGAAAATTTACTGGCGCAAATGCCGAAATCCTTTTGAACAGCTATAACGTCGAGCGGAGGATTGCCCTTCAAGCTATCATCAAAAGCACACTTGCTCAAACCGCGCTGTACGCGCCAGAAGGTGCGCCGCAGGCCGCCTTAGCAGATACTGTATACGAGCTCATCGCCCATCCTGACCTAAATAAATTGTGGGTGAGGCGTATCACTGGATTCGGAGATCCGTTTCCGACAGAAGGAGAGGAGAAGGATCCTTTGCTCGGAGCAAGAGTCACTCATCTTGAAATTGACGGGGGTTTTGACGCTCTTCATGCTGCAATGGCAGTTGACACCTTTCTTCTTGTTGTGAAGGATCGTGAAATCGACTCCCTCGTTCGCCGATATATAGGTCCTTGGTCCCCCTACATCAAATACGTTGGACCAAGTAGCTCTATAAATACGTTTGGTGAGCAGTGGCATGGTATTGATGCGGCTTTAATTCGGCCAGATGCTCGAATTGCTTGGGTTTGGCGGAGTTCATGCTCGAAAGATAAACTCGGTCCATCTATAACTGAAGTTCTCGGCAAGTTGTGTAAAGAGATTCAGATATAGATATAACTAAGATTGTCTATAGATGTTGGGATTATAGTCAAAAGGGCCTAGTTTAGGCAAGCAATCCGTTAAGAATACATATTTGAATCATCCTAAATGAATTTATGTTTATGTTTTGCTTCTGTCTTCGGTCTCCGGATATAATTAAACATTGCGAGTTTAAGACAGCTTGAATGCTCCTTTCAGTATCTGGTGTGAGACATCTGTACGGCTGTTGTTTTAAACCAGGTTTTACGAGTAATTTCGCGCATGTTAGCCAGAGACGACACTACTTGTTTGAAATTTGGTTACATTTCCACGTTAGATCACTGATAACACATTAAGTATCCCCGAAAAAGCCGAAAGATCCGTGCCGCTCCTGAAGGCTTTCCGCCATAGAGCCGAAAGAAACAAACTATTCACATGTAGAGTCATTATCAGAATCTAGTATCCCAAAAAAAGCTGGTTCTAGATTTAATCCTATTATTATATGAAGACAATAGTAAATTAAATATACCTGGAAAAGCCGAAAGACCCGTGCAAGCGCCGAAAGATCCGTGCAGCTGCTGGAAGGCTCCTGGAATAGAGCTAAATAGGCAAGGGTATGTTTTAAACAGAAGTATATAAATTCCTTGAACACCTGGACTCGAGTACTTAATCATTGTGTTCGGGACCGGCTCATCTAAGGCCGCTATACTCAGTTTCTATTTTGATTGTTAGCGTCAAAGAAGTTGTTGTGAACATCTGATAAGTTTATACACATCGGATTCTTCACTTTCTTGCAAAAATGAGTAACAGTGAGGTCTCTTTCTGTGACTTTCTGACTTGAGACTATGCGTTAATCAATTATACGCAGGCAAACTCCTTCAAAGAATTACATTCCCTGGATATGAAGTTCTATCAGACCACTTCAACATCGCTGCCGCGATTGTCGTTCCCAGAGATTGCCGTTTGTTGGTAACGTCTGGTCACGTTGGCCTCGATAAAGACGGCAAATTAGAAGAAGGGTTAGAGAATCAAATGGATACAGCGTTTGAGGTATGTGATTTTGTACGGATACGGCCCTTGAAATTGACTTGATTACCTGAATGACTTAGAATGTTGAAAAATCCATTCGGGCAGCCGCACCTTCATTGATCGAAAAGGAAGCTTGGAGAACAGTATACCAAATCACCACCTACCACAAAGGAGGCCTAGATGATAGTGTCATCAAGGCAATGTTTGGCATAGCTGAAAAAAGAATGGGAGATCATGCCCCTGCATGGACGGCAGTGGGTGTAGAAGAACTGGCATTTGGAAATTTTGAAATAACAGTTTGTGCGGCAATACCTTAAATCCGCCCTATGTGTCTAAAGGAACATATTTCGTATCAGCCAACTTCGGTATAGGTCTTTGATCATTCTTATTTTACAGTGAGAATAAATGTGTGATGGTGATCGTTGCAAAATAGATCTCAGTCAATTAATCAAGTCATATTTTCGAAGCTTTATGCGTCCCATTAGCCTGCTTATCCGACGTTGGCTACCAATGTCTACATATCAATGGGTGCTAATAGACAGGATATATTTCAATTTTGAATTATTTTTTTCTGCTACAATTGATACATGTACTGTAAATACAAATAAAACGCACATAATTAGATAGACAGTCGAAACCTCTTGCGATAATAAAAAGACAACAGAACTAGAAAAGTAGACACAATACTCATTTTAGCCAGGTATCATTGAACAGCAAACAAGTTGACACAGACAGCCACGACGACGTACAGAGAGCATAGGTTTATCACCTTTCAAACTCATCTACCACGTGCCACGGCGTTTCAAGGCGGGTAGTTCGCTGTCGTAGTGGACTTTGAAGGCTGTTGAGGGAGGACGCGGTTAGTAGGAAGGCCTTTTAACTGTATTGAAGGGATGGGAGGGCTCACTCATTGGGAAGATGGAATAGCTTCCACCGTCTTCTCTCAAGTAAACGTAGAAGCCACCAGGGCGGGGAATCTTCTTCAAGATACCCTGCTGGCCAGAGACACGGCGCAGATTGTCCAGACGACCAACGACACGGAGCATGGAAGTCAGGGCAATGCGGCTAGCATCGCGACCTAGGCAGGTGTGTGGGCCCTCGCCGTAGTGGATGTACGAATCCAGAGGGCGGTCAAGGCGGACCTTCTCGGGTTCAGGGAAGATGTTCGGGTCGCGGGAAGCTCCAACAAAGCTGACGAAAACCTTTTCACCCTTGGTGATATTGACTTCCTTGCCCCAGTCTTTGACGGTGAGGTCGCGCTGGGCTTCACGGTAAGCACCATAGGTACCATTGAGACGGATACCTTCCAAAGCGTAGTGCGCTAGCGCATCATCAGATTCGGGGGTATCCTGCTTTGCGAGACGGTTGATCTCTGGCAGGTGGGCTTTGCCCTCATCCGACAGGTAGAAGTCGATGATTTGGGTGAACTGGAAGCATGGTTAGTCACGTGGTTCGCCCATTCCGTGAATAAAAATCAAAAACTTACCACCTGGCCCAACTTGGGGACCATGGAAACGACAGTTGGCAGGATCTGAGTCCAGGTAACCTCGTGAGCATTGAGGCCACCGTCAAGAAGCTTCTTGATCAATTCCACACCATACTCCGACAGAGGGTTGTCGTTCTTCCGGAGACCATCAATGAAGTGCGAAAGAATGCCAGTGGAGCCAATAGACTTCACGTTGGCTTCAACAACTTCGCCAACCTTGGCAGCGACGGCTTTAGCGGCCTGGCGCAAGGGGAACGAGCGCATGAGATCGTAGTCGAAGAAGATGGCCTGGAAGATAACAGACATGGCCATATACAACTCATGCTCGGTAAAGATACCTCTCGGGTTGCCTTTGGTCTTCAGAGGCAGACCGAAGACATGAGCAGCAAAGTGGACAGGAGCAAGGTTTCCAACACTGTAAATAATTCGTTAGTCAGAGGAAAACAGTCCAAAAGGATAAAAATAAGACGTACTCCCGAGTAATATCGACCTGCTTCTTGCCGGCAATTGTGCAAGACTTCTCGTGGAGCAGCTGAAGGGTCATTTCTTCATAGAACTCTTTCAGTTGCTTTTCCCATCCTGGGCTGTAAAGCGCCCTCTCCAACAGTTCACGCTGCTGGCTGTGGAAAGGACTGTCACCAGACAGCATGTGGTCGGTGCCGGTCTTCTCACCGAACACCGAGGCAGTTGCATCGCCCCAGGTGACACGGAAGTTCCTTGGGTCATCAAGGACGCGCTTGGCCGCCTCATGGGAGGTAAGCTCGACACGAGGTTTGGTGTACACGGGCTTGTCCCAACTGTAATCGGCCTCACGGCCGAGATTCTTCATAATCTCCTTGTTCTTCTCAGGAATGGTCATTGGGTAGTGAGCGTAGATAGAGTCTGCCTTGAAGTGGTTGGGGAAAGCACGGAAAGCAAGCTTGTAGAAGACACATCCTTGGTTAATGTTCAAGTCATGGTTGCTCTCTTGCCAACCCCAGTTAGTGAGATTCTTGGGGTTCTGGTCGGTCTATAGTACTGTTAGTATCTCATTTGTCATCTGCGTATATTGGGATATCATACCGTGTAGAAGCGATCACCACGGACAAGAGCGACAGCATCAGACAGCACGGCACGAGAAATGGTGTACGTGGGAGCAATCCCAACACCTGGGATCATAGGTTCTTTGGCTTCTTCGGCAACGATACCAGGATACAACTCGACATAGTCGGGGTGCTCGTACAAGTGACGCAACGAATCCGCAACGGATGGGTCCGAGTTGATCTCCTCAAAAGTATCATATGCCTTAAGGCCGAAAAACTTACGGAATTCGTTCAAAGAACCACAGTTCCACTTGCGAGCCTGCTCAATACCGAGGATTTCGATAGAACGCATGGCCTTGGGGACGTTACGGGCACCGAATGAACCTAAAGAGGCGTGAATTGAGAGGATAAACTAATAAAGGAGAAACGGTGAAAATACCAGCAACATCATCTACGGCCGAGGTCATGATCTTGACAAGGTCATCATCCTTGAAGGTACCATCCTCCTGACGTTCCAAGTGTGCGAAAGTGCGCTTGAAAGGGTCTGGGTCGAGGGCCTGCTCATACTTATGGAGCCCCATCAGCAGTTCATGCATCGAAACCTCGTCGGCTGGCTTTCCGAAAAGCTCTTTGTAGACATTCTCGGTCCAGATTTCATCATTGGCGCTTGTAGCAGAGTGCCAGCGGTAGGCAAGGTTGAATTCTATCGAGCACTGGTTACCAAGACCAGACGGGGTAGTGTGAGCGCTGTTCATTCTGGCACGGGGATCCTAGTAATGTTAGAATCCTGTCCCTCAAAAAGAAGGGTTTGTAGAACTCACCAAGCACCATGTGCTGTTAGTGCTGTTCAGGTTGACGATCGTGCGGAGGTAATCGTAAAGGGTGATATTGATATACAAGCCGCAGGTAACCCTGCCAATCGTCAGAAATGCGGTGATCACAATGTAAACACGTCAACTTACAATCGTCCAGTCTGGAACAAGTCTTCGTCGTACTTCTTCCAGGCCTTCTCTGCCTGCTCAGGAGGCAGATCTGCGCGAGGTTTAGTGAAGCGGCCGTTCTCGTTAATATGAGCAAGCTGCTCGACAACATGGTTGTGGAACCTGCATATCCATTATTAGTTTTAAAAATCAATAACTTCGTGGTTGCGAACCAAGTACCTGTTCAGCATAACCAAAAGCACACAGCACATGGCGGGGAATGCCTGTAGACGGGGCTCGGAAAAGCTGTCTGGCTTGAGCTTTCCATCCTTGAAGGTACGGATGAGATTTTGGTCCTCCTGGTTGTCACCGTACAGAATCGAAAGATCCAGGTATGAAGAAGTCTGAGAAAGGTGGGGGTTTCGGTGATCGGTTTGGAAGAGATCTGTCTTGAATGAGACGCAATAGCCAAGTATATAGAGAGGAACATACCGTGAATGATCAGAGAGGCCCACGCAAAGAAAACCGAGGACACCTTGTTAGGGTGTGGGGTAAACTTCTGGCGAGCCATGATACTGTCAAATACGAGACCCGCGTCAGGGAGTCCACCGGGCTGAATGGTCAATGGCGCAATGGAACGAGCATATTCGGTGTTGGCAGCACCCAGCCAAGGAAGAGTCGGGTTGTTGTAGGATCCATCTGCTGACCTGTACTCATACTTTGGTCCAACATATCTGCTCGCATGTTAGTATAAGCAACAGTGTAGTCCTGGTGACGAATCTTACGAGAGAGGGGGGTGAGGAAGACTTTCCCAGAGCTCATCAAGGAAAGCGTTGGTCAACTCGGTACGGTGGTTGGAGTTCGATGGGAGACCGCTGACGAGCTGGATAATACGCTCCATCAGGTAGGTCTTGTCATCCACCAGCTCGCCGGATGCCTTGTTCTTTATTACGTCCACCAAGGTACTATAGTCCTTGAAGCCCAGAGTTCGCAAATCCTGGAAAAGGCTGCTGGAGTGATCGTGGCCATGTTCCAAGTAGGTGCCATCACCGCTTTGAGTTGGCAATGGGCGACGTGAGGCGTGGATTACCTGAGCGTGCTTCTCAAAGATATGAAGCACATCATCGCGCGCGGCACTGTGGTCTTTCTCGATCTCGGGAGCTTTTGCGAATGCCTTGGAATGCCTCTTGCTGGCTGCCTTTCCGTTAGAAGTGCCATTCTCCTTTGGCTTGGTAGACTCGTCCTTCTTCCTGAAGGCAGTAGAAAGCCGGCGCATCATGGCGACAATTGGACTAAAGAGGAAAGAAGAAAGGAAAAATTAAAACAATAGAGGTCGAAAACCAAGGGTATCACAAGTGAAAAAGGATATGCAAGACCACGGCCGCAAATGCGGCGGAAAAACTGTATTTAAAAGAAAAAGCCTAGTCCGGTTGTAAACAACAAAAGATCCACTACTGAAGGAAACCTACGATTGAGGAGCCACAAGAGCTCCAGCCCGGGCTTACCAGGGCGTCATAGCTCCATGAACGAGGAGCTTGTAACCCACGTTACCGCTTCCGAAGCTTTCCCTTTCCCACCCATCTCCAGCTTGTGGCGATTGGTTATTTTACACAAAGGGCCATGATGTCACGTTCAGTGGTTGGCCCTGTTTTGCTCCTGACTCGAGAGCAGATCGTTGGCCTGGGGACTAAAATCGGCTCGGGGCTTCGAAAATGGGTAATAATTGACACGGGATTGGTTAATCGATTGGTCTATCTTGGGATGCATAAAAGCCAATAGACTGGGCGCCAGCTCGAAACAGTTCAGACGGGAGTGTCGATCGATGTCTAGGCAGTGGATCAGGCTCGATCAGCAAGGGCCAGAAGGAGGACAAGGGTGCTGCATGTCGACTCCGCCCTCGACAGAGTTCGGTTGCTGGTGCCCCGTTCCGGCTTGGATTGATCAGTCAATTGTCGCTTTCAGTGGAGCGGGCCGCTTCCCTAGCGTAAGAGCCAGAAATTAATAATTCTTAATGCCGCTGAGGAGGCTTGACACATCCGAAAGTGAGGGATCGATTTGTCTTCCTCAAAAAGGCTAGGAGGACCCGGCTTTGGCACGGAGCCTAAAAGTAAAGCGTCGCCTGGCGCCCCAGTCTGGTAAAAGCAATAACAACGCCTGTAACAAGGTAACTACGTATCCGTATTCGTTGTTACGCGGGAAGAAAGATCCATCCCTGGCGAGTAATTGCCATAAAGTCATGCGACGCTGGCTTGAGGCTTACGAATCATAATGCGACGACGAAGGCCTCGTACGACAGGATACTCGGAACAGTAGTTGGCTGAGTTGTACAAACCGCTGCTGCAAAGCAAGACCAATCAGTAGGCACATGGGCTTGCTTCATCGAGTATCTCATTCTCGACCATTATTGCCTTGTGCCGGTTTTCCGTATTATTACGTATATGCTAGGCCGTCGAATGTATTAGACATCTGCATCCGCACACTATAGGCAAACCCAGCTGCCAATCAGGCGAACTCGGAGCAATTAATATAGGAGCTGCAAGAGCCATCCGAGGTGAAGAAAGTGCACAGAAACTTCGATGCCTCGTGAACAAGGGGGACCGGGTTCGTTCTGCAGGAGAGTATGGATACGTTCTCCGTGTTTCCATCGTGGTTGTGTGTGTGGATGGGCGGCCGGGTGACTTGTAACGCACTTGTTCCAACCTTCAGGACATGTTCAGCCCGCCACGAACACTGTGGGGATCACGCTTTACTCGGTGTAGCACGGGATATTACACACTTGGTAGCGGGTAATTATAGCCAACCAACCCATCAGCATCAAGCCGATAATAATAGCAGTGGTTTCCAAGTACTGTAGTGGCAAGGATCGGTGGCTGATGGAGAATAATGTCGAAAGTGTGCAGATTGCACGCGCAGTTGCTCCAAAATCCAAGCCCGCAGGGTTACTCCGTACTGATCCTCGGCTGGGCAGAACGTGCTAGTACGTAGTAAGCAGTAAACGAGGCCCTGCGAGCCGGCCTGTTGGTTTTCGTCTAGGCCCTATCGAGATCTGATCGGCGTATGGTTCGCGTCGAACCCAGCGGGAGGGAAACACAGGGGCTCCTCCCCGACTGTGGTGGCGAGTGGGCGAGGCAGAGCAAGCACGCTGAGGATCTCCAGTGCTTGAGACGCATCAATAACAGCGGCAGTGAGGATGAAGCCATCGATAACAGCAGCGTGAGAAAGAAGATCATGAAGCCAAAGACAAGATGGTGTCGGACCAGCCGCAAGGGGAAGGAGCATAGTCGTCACGGGCTTACCCGGGCGATCGTGGCCTCCTTCCTAGTGCTCCATCGCGCGATCTTTCTCCCACTATGCATCTTCAATCTTGCGGTCAGCGAACGCGATGGTTATTAGTACTCCATATTAATTATCATCATTATTATTGCGACCTCGAAAGAATTGTTTCGTATCATCAATCAATAATACGACGGAATACAAAAGTACACATCCATCTCCACTTCTCGGCACCACGCTCCAAGTGGACCTCACCATTCCGTGTGCTATCATGACCGTCAAACCACCATCCACCTCGTCTGCCGTCACTTTCTCCTTGCGGAAATAGTCTGCATAGGCCAAAGCTCTCAGCGACTAGCATGTCTATTCGCCCTCTCATGGAAGGGAGACCATTTTCGGAGTACCATTCGACGTCAACAAAAGCAAGGGACTGCAAGATGTCTTTGTCATACATACATACATACACACACGTGCTCTCTATCCAACTCGAGCACTCATCCCAAGGACGTATCGGCAAGATATGCAGCCATATGCTCTTGGACTGTCAAGAGCAGGCCGCCATCGGTTTTTTGCGAGTCGAAACTCACATGTGGTGGATCTAGATGAATGAACCTTAGCAGGTTGCTATTAAGCCCCCAAGGAGGTTAGGCTATGGGGTACCTCCTGCGGAGCGCTATCACAGTCCCCGACTCACTAATAACGCCAATACTAGTCATGGGCGGCGATTTCCCCCCCTTTGAGCCGCTATTAGTGCCAACATCTACCCGGCGTCAGAGCAGGCGTTCTTCAGCACTGAAATGCTCCACTTGGTAGCAAGCTCTTCGCACGGACAGGTCAAAAATGCCAAAAATTCAGGAAGGTTTTCGTCTCCACTAACACGGCCCGCTCATCTCCTCCTCCCGAACCAAACCTTCATGCAGAGCGAATCATGGCCTCCCCCGAGGTAGAGCTATTCAAACTTGACCTGCTTGACACATGCACTCCCTTGAGAAACAGGAAATTTCTTTTCCTCATACGGAGAATGGTGGGGGCCGCGCCTGGATGGTCGCCTTGGTGACATGGTCCCACAGATACTAATTTGAAGAGGGCTGGCTGGCTGTACTATCGAGAGGGTGGCTACCTACTTTGATCCCAAGGTGCAGAAATAAACCCGATAAAAACACGCGAACTCGTCTCTGCCGTATCATAGCTGAAACATGCAACAAGAGCAACCAATGATGAAAGCCCATCGCAGTCAATGATCAGTGAGTTATTACTTACCAGTTGTGGATGCTACTCAGGACTTTTGTTTCCTCTAGGCTCTGGCCCATACCAAGGAAAAACCAGCAAGGAAGAACCAACCAGCCAGTCAGCCAGAGCAAGGTCCCACTGCACCATGATCTGCACTCTATAGCCAAAAGCTAGAAAAGGAGCTTCCTATCGGGCCATTTTGTCTGTCGTCATAAACAATGGCGCGTGAGTTCTTATTCCCAAGAACGATTAATTAGTTTTTTTTCCCTGTAGCCATACGGCGCACGCATGCCAGATTCGAGTTCTGACAGGGTGACGTCCAACGTCTGTGAGACTTCGGACCACCGAGTGCTCATTAATTATTAGCATTGGCACTCTCCGTTGCGACCACCAGTTTGTTTGTCGTCAAATACTTGCGTCGTCGCGTGGGCGTTGAGTATCCGTCACTATATATTACAAGTTATTCAATAGCACACCTATCGCCGTTGGGTTTTTGCCCACACATCCATCACGGGATCCCACGCAGCCTTTGAAAGCGTCGCATTTCCAGCATGGAGCCGTTGGTCGGGCCACAGCCTCCACCAAAGGTGTTTGTCTTGTGTTTTGATGGCACAGGCAATAAATTTTCGGGAGATGAATCCGACAGCAATGTTTTGAAAATCTTTCGCGTAAGTATTATTTCCCACTATGCAGCTTCTCCTTTACCTGGAAACTCACTGTCGGGCCTTTCTTTTTTTTTTTTTTTTTTTTAGATGCTTGATCGCAGTCGCGGTACCCAGTTCCATTATTATCAACCAGGAATTGGTACCTATGTAACATCATCATCACTCTCCAGTACGGGTACAATCCATCGGATCAGATCGGCATATTTGAAGGCCAAAGATTCCGCCATCGGATCCTCGTTTGACCAACATGTAATGGGCGGCTATAAATTTCTGATGCGATATTATGTCCCTGGCGATGACATCTACTTTTTTGGATTCAGCCGTGGCTCGTACATCGCGCGCTTTCTGGCCGAAATGCTCGACTACATCGGTCTTTTGGAAGCCGGAAATGAAGAGCTAATTCGCTTCGCATGGAAGACGTTTGCCAAGTGGCAGCAGCGCCGAGGGCATACCGAGAATGACGAGGAAGAGAAGAAAAAACTCTTCAATTACATGAAGGCTTTCCGAGAGACCTTCAGCCGCCCCATTAGTCGCATTCGATTCATGGGACTCTTTGATACGGTTAACAGTGTGCCTCGTTTTGAGTCTGCTTGGATGCAGCGAAGCAAGTTCCCATACACAGCGCGCAGTTCAGCTCGTGTGATCCGACATGCGGTGGGTATCGACGAACGAAGGGCCAAATTCCGACAGGACCTGATTTCCGAGACGAAGCCGTGGCACCAAAGACACAAGCACCATGAGAATTACCTCAGACGACACATTCACTTGCACCATGAGAAACCCGAGGAGGTCCCCAAGATCACTCTTAACAACGAGGCCGAAGGAGTCAAAGTTGGGAATTCGGAAGAAGAGCCTGCAAAGGCAACCCATCGACGCGGTCGTGAAGAGAGCGAATCGGTTTACCGAACCCCTCGAGGTTCTAGCGCCGGTAGCAGTCGTAATCCCGAGCGCTACCGAGCACCTTCTCCCGCTCGCAACGTTAGCCAAAACTTGATCGTTCCGGATGTTAATGCGTCGAATGAGGACATATCGTCTGTACACAGTGATGCAGCGTCCTTACAGGTTCCTCAACTAGGGCTTTGGGGGCCAGAGGACGAGGAAGACCAGGATATCCGGGAGGTCTGGTTCCCTGGTGGGCACGCTGACATCGGAGGCGGGTGGAAGCTTGAAAAAGACGAGCAATGGCCTCTGAGTCATGCTCCATTGGTTTGGATGGTACAAGAGGCCATTAAAGCAGGGCTCGGCTTTGACGCCAAAAAGCTAAAGCAGTTTGAGTGCTGTGAGGACTATGTTGGACAGTACTCTCCGATCCGCGAGCTTGAAGAGCCGGAGTGGTGCTTGGACGAAAGTCATAAGCCCAGCCAGAACGGTGTCGATGAAATCACCATCAAGTTGCCCGAAGATAGCACAGAAGTTGATTGGAAAACGAACAAATCAGTCCATCGGTTCCGCAGCGCACTGGAATATTCGAGCACCAAGGGCAAGCTGCACGACTGCCTACAGTATGGAGAAGGGCTGCCGTGGTCATCAGTTTTATCCTGGCGCATCATGGAGTATCTCCCCTTTCGACGTATGGACTTGCAACCCGATGGCTCATGGAAACCCATTCGCTGGCCACTGCCTTGTGGAGAAGTCCGTGACATTCCCACGGGTGCGGAGATTCACATTTCGGCTATCCGCCGGCTCAAATACGACCCAACCTATCGTCCTGGCAATCTGATCATCGGAGGCGGTGGACGCGGTATTCGACGGGCATCTGCTGAGCATGGCATCGGGAAGTGGCTGCCCAACAGCGACGAAGGTGATGTCGTTCGGGCAACATATGTCCGGCAAATTGAAACGAAGAAGGCTGAAAACGGTGTTGAGAAGGAGAAGAAGTAAATATATTGCAGGTTTAACTGTTGAGCCAGTCCTTTCTCTACTCCCCTCTATTTTTCTATCTTGTATTCTTTTCTCTCTCTCTCTCTCTCTCTCTCTCTCTCTCTTTTTAAGCCTCTGTGTAACGGCGGCGCATTGTTGTTTTTGAGCTTGCATGTGAAGGTAGCGTATCGCTGTATGTCACTCAAATGTCTTTCTTCTGAGCCCCTCCGACTCGACTCGCGACTGAGCCAGACTCCTCAGTTTGGAGTCACGTCGATGAAGTCAAGTCTATAGCTGGGTCTACTTTCATGTGAAGCAGCATTTGAAGGGTGCTGCAAACGGCGCGTTCCAGAACGCGGTCGATGAGTGAGTGCATGGAGATATATTGTGATAAATCCCAACGTGACTCGTCACCGGACGCAGGAACCGGGCAATGAGAATAAGATGGGCGCAATATACACTATACTAATGCGTATGTATTAATAATAATAACAACAATAATTATGATACATATATGGAAAAATCAATAGCGAGAGGGCGCGCAGGTGACAGCGACACCGCCCCGTGTGGCGCCCCCACCCCTGCCAGTCGTAATCCAGAACGCTTACCTGGATTATTCTCTCTCTCTCCATCTCCTCTTACACTTTCCAGCACCATCCATCATCTCCTTGCCCGGCCTCTCCTCGCTGACAGGGTTCTTCGAATGGTCTGTCTTCGATGAACAAGCAGGCGGCGACTTTCTGCGTCCCATGCTCCCAGTCGACTTCGATCTCCGCTGAACAACCGCCGTGCTGGCAGCTGCCATCGCAGGCAGCATGAGAGCAGCGTTGTCGCTCCTTGGCTTGCCTCTCTGATAAACACCATCGTCTTGTTTTCGCTATTATCGGCAGCATCAGCGGCGGCAGTTCACTTGTCATCATCATCATCATCATCATGACAGAATCACTGCTCCCCCCAGAACAAATACGGCTTCCGCCGAGCCCGAGCCCCAGTCCGACTCGCGCTTCGTTGACAGACAACAATCCGCCGGCCGGCGACAAAGCGACGAGCGATACTTTCCTCCCTATCTCCATCCGCCCGCTTTCCAACTCGTTCCTGGTGCCGCCTCGGAATCGGTCGCCGTTGGCACGAAATCACGCTCGATCGCGCTCCTTCGCCAGCACTTTGCCGCATGGGATGACCAGAGCCCATTCCTCTCCAGGACTGGACTCGCGTGGGCGCTACGAGCTACCTCCACACATACCACGGCCTGAGAGTCCCATGGAGCGTGCGATGCGAAGACATAGTCCACTGCGAGGTCTAGACGAGGGCCGCCCAATGGGGCCGGGCTCGCTGAACATTTCAGAGACCATCTCCGAACATGCAGAACTTGAATTCTCGCAGAATTCATTGCCAGTTCCATCGGAAATCCCAACTTCCCCCCCATTACCTCCGCCGATGCACAATACCTTCTCCCGTGGTGCCAGGCGGCCGTACACAGCTCCGCTCCATACCAGCTTTGTGAGCGTCACTAGCAATCCCGCCAGCAGCAGCCCTTCATCGTCACACTCATCACCCGTAATGCTGCCTGCTAAATTCAATGAACCATTTCCCGGAATTCCCGCCTCGTCAGGCTCGTCGATGCCCTCGACACCAACGAGTTTACGTTCACGGAGTCCCAGTATTTCGTCTCTCGAAACAATACCCGATATTCCGGATGAAGAGGCCGAGGCTGTGGAGGCCGAAGAAATAGCACGTTTGAAGACGGCGGCCGACAACGCTGATGCCGAAAGCATGCGTCGACGTCCAAACCTCGAAATCCCATCTCCGGCCAACACACGTGGCTACGGGCCAAGGGCTGACAAACGGAAGCGTTGGAGTGTGTGTGGAGCTGAGCGTCGTCAAGATCTGGACCTGGAAACTATCTGGGAAGATTGATGTTGCACTTTTCTTCTGAAAAGAACCGTCACTCGTCACTCGTCCCTTGAGCCAGATATCTACGTGACGATCGTACAGTCTCCCAGTGGATGGTGTTGACACTGTATTCAACAGAAACCAGTATGGGATTCACTGTTTCATATTTCTTTTTTCTTTTTCTTTTTCTTTTCCCTTTCTTTCTTCCTTTTTTTTTTTTTTTTTTTTTTTTTT
>CVMT01000010.1:1182253-1197702 GCA_000985935.1 Talaromyces islandicus | reverse complement strand
TTTTTTTTTTTTTTTTTTTTTTTTTTTTTTTTTTTTTTCTAGCGAGAATTCCTTCATCTGTAACGGCGTTTGGCAATATCGTGCCTTGATACCCTGACGCGAGAGGGCTGCTGCTCATTCATGTTCATTTTCTCTCGGAGTATGGAGACAACATTGGGGTTGCTAGGAGTTTGGTTTCATTTTTCGAGGCTGGTGTTTGTTTTTCTCTTTCCATTTTCGCCCTTGAATTCGAGTGGATTCTGTTATTCTGTATTTTGTTTTGTTCCTACAAGCGGTGACCGGTCACCATTGTACATGGATTGGTAGGTAGCATATGTTCTAAATATATAGCTTCCTAATACAGCGAAATAGCATCTATTTCCAGAAGCCTTCACCATTGAAAACAACCGAATAATTGCCGAATAAGCATTTGACCGAAGGTTCTAGCTCAATAGTCCAGTGCAAGTCACCGAGTACTTCGCGTTTGGTGGTTGCAGTGTAGTGAAATCATCTGATATCATGCCATCGTGCTGACTGAGCCGAGGCTAAACATCGCTTCCCTTGTCACTTTCCCTTCCCCGGACTCCCCGCATTGCGCAGCGTGTTCAAAAGCGCAGTTTCTGCAATGTGAGGCGAATTCACTTGATCCTCCTAAATCTATAGACTACCGACGCAAAGACAGCAAGTGCATTGGATAGTCACAATGACCGCTCCCGTCATCATTGTCGGCGGGGGCTTGGCTGGGCTTGTAGCCGCCACAGAACTCGCCAAAAAACAAGTACATGTCATTATTGTCGACCAGGAAAATGAAGCCAACCTGGGCGGACAGGCATTCTGGTCGCTGGGAGGCATATTCTGCGTTAATTCGTCCAACCAGCGCCTTGTCGGGATCAAGGACAGTCGCGAGCTGGCAATGCATGACTGGTTCAACAGTGCAAGGTTCGACCGTGAGGATGACTTTTGGCCGAAGAAATGGGCTGAGGCGTTTGTCAACTTTGCCACTGACCATATGGAAACATATGTGAAAAGTGCTGGTGTGTCGTTTGCGAGTGTTGGATGGGCCGAGCGAGGCGATGGGAGCGCCACTGGCCATGGGAATTCAGTCCCGCGCTTCCATCTTACCTGGGGAACAGGTCCGGCGGTTGTAGAAGCCTTTGAAAAGCCAGTGCGTGAGGCAGCGAAAAAGGGCCATGTGGAATTCAAGTTTCGACACCGCGTCGACGAGCTGATTGTCGACGAGAATACTGGCGCTGCGATGGGAGTCCGCGGTCATATCCTTGAGCCATCTGATACGGCACGAGGAGTTGCGAGCAGCCGGAAGACAATCGACACTTTTGAATTGCATGGAAGCAACATCGTCATCACTAGTGGCGGCATCGGTGGCAATGTTGCCATGGTGAAGAAGAACTGGCCTGTTGATCGCCTGGGTCCGCAGGTGCCCAAGTCGTTTGTCATCGGCGTCCCGGCGCACGTTGATGGACGAATGATTGACATTGCGAAGGAAGCTGGGGCGAACGTGATCAACAGTGACCGGATGTGGCACTATACCGAAGGACTGCATAATTGGGACTCTATTTGGCCTGAGCATGGAATCCGCGTTATCCCCGGACCGTCTTCCCTCTGGTTAGATGCCACCGGTAGTCGGCTGCCGTCTTTTCTGTTCCCAGGTTGCGATACGCTTGCCACTCTGAAGCATATATGTAGCACTGGGTACGACTATACCTGGTTTGTGCTCAACCAAACCATTATTGCCCGAGAATTCGGGCTTTCCGGCTCAGAGCAGAACCCAGATGTGACCAATAAGAGCATCCTGGGAATGCTTTGGCGCATTTTCGGATCGTCGCCCACCGGTCCTGTGCAAGAATTTATGAAGCATGGGGAAGACTTTGTCGTTGAATCCTCGTTGTCCGATTTGGTCTCCGGAATGAACAGACTCGCCAAAGAGAGAGACGGGCCTCGGCTGGACGTCGAAGATCTTCAGCGAGAGATTCACCTTCGAGATATCCAAGTCGAAAACGAGTACTCCAAGGACGCACAGATAATGCTGATCCGTAACGCACGCAACTTCTCGCCTGAAAAAAGCGCCAGAGTTGCCAAACCGCACAAGATCCTGGATCCCAAGCATGGCCCGTTGATTGCCGTGCGCATGAACCTGCTCACGCGGAAGACGTTAGGCGGGCTTCAGACAGACCTGGATTCAAATGTTCTGCGCCCGGACGGGTCTCCGTTCCCAAATCTGTATGCTGCTGGAGAAGTTGCTGGCTTTGGCGGAGGAGGCGTGCATGGGTATAGCTCTCTGGAGGGGACGTTCTTGGGAGGATGCATCTTTTCGGGGCGGGCAGCCGGGCTGAAGATCGCCGAGCGAATGGGGTAGAAGCCACTGCAGTCATCTCTACAGCTATTTCTGTATATAATTATCCTTGTTTATGTGTATAAGTCCAGAGGTGGATCCAAATTTTCTTTGTCAAAGGACAGATTTTGGGACTCAGACTAGACTACCCTATCTACATGAGTAATTCTTATCGGCGCCGTGCCTAATTGAGTTTAAGCTAGCTTTCGTTGGTTGTAACAAAACATAAGAATAATAATGACTCATTTGACAAGCATAAAAGGTAAGGTGAATTTGCGAGTAATTGATTCCTGTTCTTGCAAGAAAGGAAAACAAGACAACTCCGGATTCTGCAAACTCCTAGCATTCAAATGTCAGTCTTTGTGTTGAAAAACAACATTTTGAACATTTAAAGATTGGGAAAGAAAATTTGAAAAACCAATTATCTGGAATATATATACATATATATCAATATATATAAACATGTCACAATCCGAGGACTTCCCCTCAACATTCAGCATCCAAACTGAGCACCTTCACATCTCCTACTTCCAACCCGATGATCCAACCCACACCGCATTTCTCGTCCAGCTGTGGACTACCGAAGACTTTATCCAATCCTGCGGCAAACCCGGTATCGTCAACACCGAAAAAGCAGCAAACTTTCTCCGCAACCACGTGCAAGCAGGCTACAAACGAAATGGCTATCACCAATTTCTTGTCTCGCTTAAATCGCACAATGGCGCTACGCTTTCCGAAAGTAAGCCTATAGGTATCGTCTCTCTGATCAAAGGCGAGCCTCCCAACGCGTACTTGAGGCCGGACATTGGATACACGATCCTGCCGGACGAGAGCGGCAAGGGCTATGCCACTGAGGCTGCTGCTGGTTTGTTGGACTACGCACAGAAATACTTGGGAATTGATGGCGTGTTTGGCTTTTGTGATAAAGATAACAAGCGCAGCGCGCGCGTGCTGGAGAAAATTGGGCTGGAATACCGGGGTCAGAGAAAGCTGAGGGTTTTTGGGGGTAATGAAAGTGCAGTCTATGCGTTGAAGGGGATGGATCAAGATTTAAAGTTGTATGGCATAGGTGACGATGAATGATCATGCAGCGTACTTATTTTATATGATGATGGCCTTGAAGAAATGCATAAGTGAGGGGGAATGATTTGATAATTCCTATCAGAGAATATGTCACGTTGATAATAAATAGCGTACATCGAGAGACTTCTGGGAGATGTGACTCTAAATATGAGCAATATACAGCGAAGCAATGCACTTCGGCCAAGGTACAGTGTATACGTCCACCAGCATGCAAACAGTAGAAGACTCTATACAATGCACACACAGTCATCTCACTGACTCTCCACCGCAGTGGCCAAAATCGTGGTCGAAGCCCGGGGGCTGGCGTTACTTCCCTTGTGAAACATTGTGTTTCCAGAGCTCACCCCGGGGTTGGTGCCCATTGGCAATGAATCGTCCTTTCTCACCCCAAGTCCCAATTGACCCAAACTGTACAAATCGCAAATCTGGCCCGCCGCACGCTCGCCACTCCAATAGGCACCTGTTGTCGTGCCCAGTCCGACAAAAGGGGCCGTGTGTTCGCCAGCAAACCAGATTCCGCGATCAGGACCCATGCCGAGCCGCATGGTCTCAATATCTTTATCCCCAGCTTCGAGGCCGATTTGGAAATTAGCATATGAACCGTTGCCTGCGTAGTCATCGGAAATCCATTTCGAGGCAAGGAAGTCGGTGGGTTTGCACTCTGTTGAGTTCGAATAGCCCGGAAGGAGTGAGTAGAATGGACGGACGAAATCGTCTAGAAACTCGTAGTACGCCGGGGAGGCCTGATCGAGATCCTTGATGTTTGACACCACGTATGCGGCGCATGGGCCATAGATGTAGAACAACAGCGTGGGGTGAGCACAGTTTTCTGGGAGAGCAGCGAGCGAAACACACTGCATGTTCCAGCTTCCTTCAGTCGAAGGTGCTTTGACATAGTCTGGCTGCAGCCACTGTGTATGCGCTGGAGGGAGCTGGCCAGTATTTCCATTCAGGATGATGTCGGACCCATTGATAATCGTCATTCCGCCACCACCATTTGGTGCGTGTTTGTTAGGAATGTTCCAAAAGGCACGAGGGAAGGTCACGTATATCTTCTCCAGCCTACCGTACGATATGTTGTCAATGGCAGACGAGAGACGTGGTGGTAATGACGGGTTAAAAACAGTTTTGTTCTTTTTAAGCCATCCCAATGGACATGTGACGATCACATCATCAAAATGGTATTTCTGACCGCCAGCTGTTATGACAGTGATTTGGCGATCGCGAGTTAGGTCTCTTTTTGCAGCCTGTATACTAACCACGGGCGAATTCAAACGAAGGTCAGCATGTTGAAGAGCCAATTGCGAGATATGGCTGAGGATGTTCTTATATGTTGACGCGACGAATAAATTCGCTGCAAAAATAAGTACTCAAAGATAAACAGCAACACCATTGAGAAGCACTCACTTCCTTCTATGCATTCTTCGAGACAAAAGAATTTCATACTTTGCCTCTCCACGGGCTCACCGACATATGCACCCCAGAACTTGGCAAATTCCTTACATGCGGCTTTTTCCTCCACAGTGAAATCAGTCTGCTCGAGTTGCTGGCAACAGAAATCGAATAAACTCATTTCGGGTGGAATAGTGTCTTTAAACCTGGTGCTGTAGTCGAAGCCTTTGTCGACGATGGTCCACATCCACTCTGCAATCTTCAAAGTGGTAGCCTCGTCAAGGAGCTTGCCAGAAGTATCGAAGACAGTTTCTTCACCGTCCCATTCACAGGTAGTTGTACCTGATATCCTGCTTATTTGGTCCACGGGGTTTCCTTCGGTTCCATGTATCCAGTTTGCTCCACTAGCATGAATTGTCAGCTTGGCTCTCCATAAGTCCGAGGGTAGTCACAAACAGGTCAACTGAATATCCACCAACTTCAGCCTGAGTTATCTGCACATACTCGTAAGCAGCCAATTCGCAGTTCGGGATAAGGATATTGTACCCTGCCCCCGATTCGATCCCGGGCTTCCAGGATGGTGACTTTGGCACCATTCTGGCCCAGAATGTCGGCACACCTGAGCCCAGACACTCCAGCTCCTATGATGCCCACATGAGGAGTCTTTCCCATGAGAGCTAGGTAGTAGACGTTTGCCGAAAGCGGCAATTTCCGGCCGACGTTGGCGGGGTGAACACCGGTACGGTGTTTTCTAGAGGTCGAGTAGTTTAACGGCAACGAAAGCTGGTTCAGATAATTAGCTTTACACTCCATGGTTGCGTTTATTCTCGATGTTCTTGATGTATATGTGAATTGGGTCTGGAATTGCGGGAATTGTATAGACAGGCTTGGTGCACAAATGTTCAAACGTAGACGAATTCGCTGGAAGAAAAGGCTCTCCAGGAGTTCCCTGGAGAAAGAAGATGCGGCATCATCGACTTGTGACGGCGTGTAACCAAGCTGCAAGGCTCCATGGCTATCCGGGAAGCGTGATCCCAACGACGATTTGACGCTTGGCGTGCAGAAGTGCAAGATGGAACAGGCAGGTACACCCAGATAGCCTGCATGGCCCAAACCCGATTGCGTATGAGCCCATCTGACTGCATCGTCGCCGCCGGCATATAGTTTGCTGGCGAGGGTCTTGCGGCTAACGCGACAAAGGGCAGTTTCTGCATCAAAGGACTGGTCTCATCCGGCGCCACGCTCCTCTTGATTTTTGGAGTATATGCAGCCGATCATAACAGCACGCGATGACGCCGAGAAGCCCATCGACCACACTGGATGGTGCAGAAAAAGCAAGTAGAGTGCTTGGAGAGGGGAAGCAGAGCTGGACTTGTAACTCACGTTGTTATTGGTGATCCGGGCTGATAAGAATCGGCCTTGTGACGTCCCCCACCTTGCAGTGAGTACACAGTACGCTGTCCGGCAGCAGGAAAGTGAGAGAATGATGGGCGAGTGTATTTGTGATTGTTAGAAGATAGAGATTCCAGCGTTATAAATATATAAAGAGGGATATAAAACGAGGAACTGGAGAAATCAGAAGTGAAGCTGACGCTGGAGGCCTGGGAAGCAGAGAATTTGCGGCCGATAACGCCGATAAGGAAAGCGCATGCCTCCGATCCCCGCCTGCCCATTGGCTGCCTCAGCCGGCCAATTGCGGGCTGCAATTTAGATGCACCCAGCCAATAAAAGCGGATACACGGACCCACCAGTGTACTTGCGGGTATTTCTAGCTGTGCATCAAGAAGCTATTTATCCATAAATAGGCGTTGGAATACAGAATACTGGAATTTCTCCAATTTACATACTCACAGGCCTGTACAGGGTACTCTCATCTAGCTCTAATCTTGGTTGTCTGATGCCTGAGGAATCAGGCAGTCATATTTATCAATTGACCGTCACAACATTTTTCCCTAACGCTCGAGTAACACCCAACTCGGTACGCGGACTGCCCTAGTCCAGCGGCTGCAATTGGTACTAATACGTACTACTTGATGTGGTAAAGAGTAACGGGTTTGGCAATAATGTAGGCCAACATAATGTATAATTAGAGTGAGAATATCTATAGACCGATGGACTGGCCAATCAGGCCCGGCGCTAAGAATGCTTGGTGATCGCAAGATTCGCAACTGGTCGACTGGCGCTAAGCCGTCCCACTCTAAGCGCTGCCTAATGTCGATGAGCCAATCAAACAGCTGCCTGATTTGTGTCTATTTTTATCACGGCCGGTTCGCCCTTCGTGATTGGACATTCCCCTTGCTTTTTATCGCCGCGTGCCGTTTCACCATGTTTAGATGAAAGATGTTGTTTGTGTCTAAAAATACGCCTCAATACAGTATATAAGAGCTCACTCATATCTGTCAATCCAGTTGTAGGCATATTCCTTCAGTCATTGGTTTTCTTTGCATCAATATCTGCATCATCGGAGTTGTGATTTTTGCATATCCCGTCCTGGTGACGGTACATCTACAACGTTTAGTTTTTTTTTTGCCGTTCTCTCTCTCTCTCTTTCTTTTTTTTCCTTTTTTTCTTTTCTTTTTCCTTCTTTTTTCCTTTTTTCGGTCATGGCTCAAGAAAAGGGCCTATTTTGCGCCGCTAAACGAGAAAGACTCCCAACTATCCACGAGGATTGTTGCACCAACCCCGAGCCGAGCCCGAAACGGTCTTCCTGCTTTCATTTCTTCTCGTATACTGGGATTATCCTTTGCCTGTTACTGATAGGCCGCAAGACCGTCACTTATACAGGCATATTCCCCAATAACCCAAGCCGAATTCTCCATCCAAGCTTATGCCACACCACCCCGAACAAACTCGAGCTGGTCCTTTCGACAACCCGGGGGGGCAACATATCATGGGTCCATGACCATCTGAGCAGCTGGCCGTCGAACATTTACCGTCTCGACGACCCACACGCTCTTTCTCCTTCGGTGCCCTCAACCAAGGGTGGCGAGGCAATGGCTTATCTGACTTTTATAATCGACCGGTATCGAACCCTGCCTGATGTGACGGTCTTTTTGCATGATAAACGGTATATATGGTCTAATGACAATCCTCTTTATGGTAGGTTTATATACCCTTTGTTTTGTGGTCCTGGAAGTTGCTAACAGATGACGCTAGACAATGTAATTTCAGTTGTCGACTTGCAAACCGCTTTTGTTCAATCCGCAGGTTACGTGAACCTCCGTTGTGCGCTGAAATGGGGATGTCCCGCGCAGCTTGAGCCTGCACAGCTCATGCGCGAGAAGAAGATAAACACCTCGCAGCCGGCGGCAATGGAATATCCATTCGAATTCATCAATCTATTCCCTGATGTTGAATTGCCTGAAGTAGTTGGGGTACCGACTGGCAACCAGTTTGCCGTGTCTCGAGACAAGATTCTTGAGAGACCGCGAGAAGATTATATCAAATATCGACAGTGGTTGATGAAGACGTCTCTGGAAGATGAGGTTGCCAACAAGATTCTTGAGTACTCCTGGCATAGTAAGCTTCCTCCTCCTCGCCATGTCCCTATTTAGTGTTTCCTCCAGAGAAGCCATCTGATTCAAGTGCAGTGATATTCGGCAAGCCCCCACAGTATTGCCTCGACCCTCAAGAGTGTTACTGCCAGACGTTTGGGCGATGTGGCCTGAGCGAGATCGATTTAAGCAAGCAATGGGTTGACAGGGGAAGAAAATTGCCAGGATCCTGGCCAGGGTGTTCGAGAATGGTGGATGGGAGAAGGGAGGCAGTGACATCACCCCACTAACAAGTTGTTTTCTTTTCTCTTTGCCTTTTTTTGAAGCATAGAATAGTTTTAATGAATAAGAGTGACTCCCAGCGGTCGTCACGGGCGGTGAGCAAATAGAGAACTGATAAATATCACATGACGGCTCGTCTGTAAACACACGACACTCCTGACACTCCTTGTTTATCTCGGCACGCTTTCGAAAACAACAGGGCAAAATCAAGTTTAGACTCTTCACCTATTGTCATAGTCACGGCGCTACACAACTATGAAAGACAAAAAGGGGAAAACCCCACATGCTGTCTCTTCAACAAGCCACATGGTCAGCAGAAAGTTGACGAAGAAACTCCCAAAGGTCGAAGTTATTATGGAACAGCCAAGAACGCCAAGAGCGAGGACTTTGAGCCCAGGCTTCGCACCCCCTACAATGTCCACAAGTTCCAGTGATTTTCAAACACCACAGGTATCATATGCCCTCAAGACACCTGGGTTTATACTAAGAAAGACAGTGTCCAAAAACCCCTCTTCAAAGGCAAACAACACAGGACGCCGTCGATGAGTTCTCACGAGCTTCTGCAAAGTTCCGCCAAAGCAGCAGAATCAGTCTTCAAATACAGGACGAGTTGTCTAAAAGGTCTCGCGGCAATATCTCAAGCAGAGCGGCCTCACTGTCGTTATCGAAGAACGACATGGAACAACTTGGTGTGCTGCTGTCGATAGATCACAAGATGGACCGCATAGTCGCAGCCTTGGAGGAACTAGTAAGCCCACGAGGTCGACATTGATTTACAAACAAACGGGTTGACACTGTGTAACAGGTTGAGAGCAATCCTCTGTCTGCACGGTAGAGCGGACGTATCACAAGTTTTTTTGCCCGGGCGTTTAATTCCACATACAGGGTCTGGTTGTTGCTCGTTAAACAAAACACATGTTCATTTAAAATAATCAAGAAGCAAGCTGCATTGAATCTTAATGAAGTCCAAGTAAGCAACACAAGGGTGTACGTTAGGCGGACCCGGAGGGATGTCCTCATTGGGCCGGGCGGCAAGCAAGGGATAGCAGGGGCCGTCGTTCCTTCTCTTCGGCCTCGTTTCTTCCACTTTGAACATTATTTATTTCCATTCATTAATCAACGCTGTTCACGTCTCGTCGTAATTGTACAGGCGAAAAATAAGAGGTAAAACACTGCGGTTCGCTCGCTGCAGACTGTACAACCATCTGAGAAAAGACAAATGCTCTCGAGGCAACATCATGAAAGCGCGACAAAATACAGAGAACCAAAAAAGGAAACCACAAAGGAAAGTAAGCTATCTCGCTAGGCATCGTCATCACATTGGTTTTGTTTTTATTATTCCTGTTTCTTTCTTTGCTTGGGCATCATCACCTCCATGCGCCCTGGCTCAACGACAGTAGTCCTTGAATGCAGTCGAGGTCTTCTGCGCGGCTGGATGAGCGTGTCTTGGACATAAACGCAGCCACTTCAGAGTCAATCTTTCCGGGGTGCAAGACTTCATTTTCCTTGTTGCTGCCGCGTAGGCCTCTCGAGACCCGACTCTTCGTGCTACCAGCAGCCAAAGCAAGGTCATCAATGGCGGTATTTTTCCGCAATCCGTTCTCCTTCAACACGGCACGAGGCGCATGGGAAGCCACCCTTCGGTGTCGACGTGGAGCCGCTCGTTCTTGTGTTCCGGGCAACCAATTCTCCTTATCAGAGTCACCTGCGTCCTGCTCCAACTCCTTTCCCTGGTCCTTGGATGGCTTTCCGGTGGCCTGCGGTGTTTTTCCCGAGTACCAGTCTGCTAGCCCAGCCCGCTGGACCGATTCCAAACGACCCAACGACGACACAGTACGTGCGAGTTTCCTCCGTTTCTCACCCCGGAATTCATCTGCTGCTCTGCAGCTGTCAAGCTCGGGGCGCGCGGAAAATGTGGACCTCGAAATCGAGCTGGTACGAGCCAGCGACCGATGGCTACCAGAACGGTATAGCCCTGGCGTCCGGGCACCATTCATACCTTGAGAGCTTGCTGGGGTCGACAAAGCACTCCGAGCGTCTGTATCACAGTAAAGTTCCCACATCCGGGCATCACGGGAACGTCCAAATGGCCTAGGTTCTCCTTCGCGATCCGCCATCGCCGGTCTCAAAGCGCCAAAAACAATTGCGCTTGTACTTCTCCGGAGCCCAGACTGTCGCCGAGTGCGACTGGGCACCATACGCATGCGATTCTTGGAGGGAGACGGCTCATCCTCGGTCCGGATCAGAGCCTCGCCATCGGATGACATGGAGATTCGCAGAGAAGCACGTGGCTTTGGAGGAGATGGTGTTGGCTCTCCCGTTTGCCTGACAAGGGCTTCACCGTCAAACGACATGGATATTCGAAGCGACGGAGGTGACCTAAATTCAACTTGTGTTGACTGGGCATCGGCCGGCGGTTGCATCGCGTCAACTTCGGAAAAGGCACGCTTCCTCGACATCCCATTGATCCCTAACCCGGCTATTTCCTCGGGGTTATCCATGAATTTTTCCTGGTTGGGTGTTTCAGACAGCGGATGAGTTGTCTGAGATGAGGGAATTTCGCCGTTCAATTGGGAGCTTGGGAGTTCCACGTCACTGCTGCTATTACACACACCTGCGACGATCTCAGAGTCATCGGCGTCGACTTTGGCGTGTTCGTCTCTGTTTCGTTCTTGATCATCGCTCTCAAACGAAAAGTTAAGCTGCGATGTATTATTCTGACAGCTTGGCGGGGCATCGGCGGCATTTCCCGACGCACGCGGGCCGACGAGTTCATGAGGCTCGAGGGGTTTGGACTTTCGACGGTCGTTCTGTCGCCTATTTTGAAACCAAATCTATATAAAGATTATTACTCGGTCAGCCATACACCACTGTATCGGAATTGAGCCTAAGACGCGTCGGAAACGCGTACCTGAACTTCTTTTTCACCCAGAGCAACGCGACTGACTATGCTGGCACGAGCGGCTTTGTCGGGTTTTGGGTTCTTTTTGTATTCGGCCTCTAGAACAGCATGGTCCTCAGGACTGCACGATTGATATACGTCTGTTAGTTGCAGTGTCGACGGGCGGATCGGAGCAGTCAGGCTTACCTCGTACGCCTCCGCTTCTGGCGAGCCAGCAATTTGTTGTCTACACGCGGCGGTAGGTTCTGAGTCAATGTTTTCTGGGAGTGGACGAGGAAGGCATAGTTGAGGTTTGCCGGCTCCGAGGCATAAGCCTGAGGCGGCGAGGACGAACTGGCGGCGGTGGACGAGGAGTCCAGCGTAGGCATTTTCCAAGTAGACAGATATCTATCTCCTACACTAAGTGTATGGGGAGAGGTGGTCGAGAGAGAAATGCCACGAGGTGTCGACGATTCACACAAGAGGGCAACGGTGTAATAAGCGAGAAACAGAGGTGGTTATGGGCTCGCGTCTTGGGCGTTGCACGCGGGCTGCACGGTCTATCCCAGAGCGGAAGTATGGGGACACTCGCAACGGGCGTTTTGCATGAGGGACCCGCGCGCTGGCCACACGACGCGCCTGTTTCTGCGCCGCGCGGTGCCTGTTACGAGACATTATTACAGTATCACTATTACTACAGTAGTCTTAATATTGCAGCTGCTATTATTTTATTTCTAGTTTATTTCCATTTTTGTCGCACCAATTATCACAGTTCTCTGACCGCTACTATCGTGTCATTGTTGAATGTGCACAACCAAGATCTTTACTCGTGTAAAAGACCGACAAATAACCAATTACACCGGCCAACTTCACACGCTGTGGGCAAAAAGGCCCTTCGTTCCTGGAACAGTTCCACGCAGCAATTCTCCAATAATTATTAACAACGTGTGATAGTAACGCATTCATACGCATTGAATTCTAGGGACGTTGATCGGCAAGCCACAATCACGTCGCCAGCGCGCAGTCCCGTGACCTGCCCGTGACCTGCGTCGCCGGCCGGGAGAATATTGACCCGGCGGCTCCGTTATATCACGTGACAGTCAGCCTTGCCAAGCCTTCGTATCTGCCTTGCGCCCGGCGATGGTCACCTGACCCGACGTCCTCGGACCTCAACCCCTAAGGCATCAACATCCACCAACATTACGGTTTTATTCCTCACTCGCACCGCTTGATCGGCTCCCCTAGTCGCCACCCCCGATCAATCTCCAGCCAATGTCCATTCATGGTTATTGCCTTGTTCTCCAGGCTAGCCCACGATTACGCACCCTGCCCCTCAGGCACTGGGGCTAGTCCGCTTCAAGAATGCGGCTGAAAAGCGGCCCACCGGTCAGACCGCCAGTTGACAAAGGGCTGACCCTCGTTGTGTAACAACTCCAACGGTCAATCAATCCCTCATGTCTTGTTTTTGACCCCTTCCAGCTCCAGTGTGTCTTTTGCTCTCACTCTCCAAGCCACAACGCTGCTGCAATCATGGTCGCTGAAAAAAAAACCCCCCCCTGACCAGCCCGGCTGACGGGTCCGCTATCCACCGCCGGCTTGCTCGGGGACGCTGTATTACTACGTTCTTACATGGGCACGGTCGATGGCTCAATTAACAACAAATCACTCCGTCCGTGAGCTCCTGCGAGCTAGGAGAACAGGGCCCGCAAATCGGAAATGCCGTTCTCAGCAGCCCAGTGCCTCTCTTTCGTTCCATCGTGCCTTTACGGTGGGACCATCCACGCTCTCCTTGCCCGGCTCGGGACGAAGTGGGTGAGCCGATCAGCAACCCTGTCCTTAACCTGCCCGGTTAGACTACGCTTCTGTCTCTTCATTCGACAAGGCCTCGTCTAACGGCTGCCGACCGTTGCTTCCTTTGATTAGGCCTCCCGCCAATAACCAACGAATACCGTCTGGACATGCACCCGACAGGAGAACGTCTTCTTCCGCTGACCAATCAGGAAAATGGCCGACAAGATGGTACACGTAAATAGTCAGGTCATTGCTGAAGAATTCTCCTCTTTCTTACGCCCACAATGGCCCACTGCTGTGGTCCGGTTGACGGTCTTGACTACATTGGGCTGGCTTCCATGTACGTTAAAATTGCCCATCGAAAGCTTCGCTAGAAAATTTCTTATTGGTACTACACCTGGACGTACTTTGGCATACGTGTAAGCATTTCATATATATTGCTATGGCGACCTTTTTCTGCAGGGGGTTCTTTTTTCATCAAAGGGCTGGACTATCCCGTATCTCAGGCATCTGTTATAGAAGGCAGAACTTCACCAGCTAATTTCATGGCTGCCTTGGGTTCTTTTAATTTCACACGTGCTTCTTATTATTCTTCGTCTTCTTTTATTACTCTCCCTTCTATGTCGCTCATTTCAGAAACCCGCCCTTCGTTTTACCTGATTGCCGGTCTTTTTCAATTTAAAAATATCATATCTCTTTAATATTGTTTCTCGCTGCCATTGTTTATCAAATGATCAAGATTGCACTAGCAGGGACCAGCGGTCTCTCTCAATACATCGCTCACCATATATCCACGCAAACATGCCACCAGTTTTTCTTCTTATCGCGAACAGTCAGCCTTGCCTCGCCGTCCCCTCCTATTTCGATAGACCCTGACTGATGGACACGTTAATATAGCCAAATCCCGGCCTCGCAGCCAAAGGATGGCAGGTCCTCCCCGTGGACTACGACAATATCGACGATGTACGCTATAAGCTGGTTGGTGTCGATACGGTCATTTCAACAGTCTCTGGCGCAGGTCAGCTCTCCCTTATAGAAGCTGCCGCCGATGTACACGTTCGCCGCTTCGTGCCATCCGAATTCGAGGGACCATTACTCCAGCGTCCAGTGGCAAACGATCCACTTGACCGAGGCCAGAATAGCGCCATATCTCTGCTCTCCGAAAAAAGAAAGCAATGCGGCATGCAATTTTCCGTCTTTTCCTGTGGTGCTTTTTATGAGAGATTCTACCCAGGAGGAATGGCGGCCCTGCAACTAGGCGCTGGAACACATATATGTGGAGAAGGTGACTACATTGTCAATGTCCGACAGCGCACGGCTACCATCCCACTTAATTCCTCTTCGGATGTATATATTTCAATGACGTCCGCCGAGGACGTAGCTCGTTACGTTGTTGCCGCACTTGACCTCCCTACATGGCCGGACGAATTTCTTTTGGCTGCTGAGAGGATGAAAGTTGACGACATTGTCACGGCAATAGAACTTTTTGTGTGCGGTATATAAGCTTCCTCGCTTTGTTCCATCTTGGACCAACTAGTCTAATTATCTTGCTTACAGGAGCGGAATTCCAACGCCAATATGTCAGCGAAGAGTTTCTCATCAGTGCCATTTCATATGCTGAGTCTACGGGCAATACGTCTGAAAAATGGCGCCTTCGCCACCTGATGGCCACCCTGCAAGGCCGATATGACTTTCCGGGAGCGAGTCTCGAGCAATTAATTCACGATCCGCCAAAACAATTCGTTGACTGGTTAGTAGCTGCATGGTCTGCATCATAATCGTGTCCCAAAAATTTTATTTTATTTATTTATTTGGTTATCCCGATACACATATACTCGATTCGATTTTCTGCGCTGGTCACAGAGAATATAAATGTATACTTTTGCATTTTACATGGACGGGTTTGCATGGAGTTGAGACGGCCATGACCAAAGTCCAGTGAGAAAAGCGCACATGTTTTCGGAATTTTTTCTATTTATCCCTTATTTAATCTTCCTACTTCTCCTTTCTATCTGAAAATTGCAGCTGGGCTAACAAACGAAGCACACGCGGGTACATTATATTTACTCAATATACATTGATTCCCTAAAAAACACTGATTCCCAACGCAGAGACCTCTCCTCTATAGAGTATAAAGGAGTCAATCGCGCTCGGCTATCCCTTCTGTCTCTCTTTTTTTTTTTTTTTTTTTTTTTTT
>CVMT01000010.1:1158549-1182228 GCA_000985935.1 Talaromyces islandicus | reverse complement strand
TTTTTTTTTTTTTTTTTTTTTTTTTTGATTGATTGATTCTGAGCTACACACATTTTTGGGATGAGGCGCTGTCGGCTGTTTCAGCTGTGGCTGGGGCATGTTGTATAGAGCTAGCTAGTCAATCAGCCCTACTGATCAATCTGCAGCTAGCGACTAGTTTGCTACAGAGGTGAGGACTTAAGTCAGGTTATTATTACTGCTGAACCCTTGGTTACCTTGCATAAATCATAAATTAGGGGCTTTATGTGCATTGTTGGTTGAAACATGTGATACTTCTAAACGAATTAAGCCCACTACCATGTGACAACTAAAATATGGGAGTCTGTGAAAGCGAGGCCGAAAATGACATAAACATGAATAGCAATGGTGGGATTTTACACCTATCTACGTCAAAGGTGAGAAATAATTGTGTGGATGAGCACTACTGAGATTGGACCTCCTTTGCACAACGGTAGGTTGTCAGTGAATCCCGTTACTTTCGTTACATATTGGTGTCATATACTGGTACCTTAGAAATCGGTGTCGGTTTAATATGATAATGCCCAATATTCCCAAAATAAGTGCAACTCCTATACCACATGCACAATTTGTTTCCAATTCTCGAACCCAATATCCCCAACAGGACTTGATTCATACTCAACGATACACCCCAGAGTTTAGTGACATTACCCAACCCAACAAAACAAATTCCGAAACTCACAATCAAGAACAATCCATCCGCCCTTGAAATTCTTGAAGAAATTGGAGAAATTAAACTGACCAAATTCATCCATCAAGCATTGGAATTGGTTTGTTTTCTACCTCCATATGTGTTGCCACGACGTATGATCCTCAGGATAGGTCGTCACTTCGCATAGATTTCTAAGATACTTGATATGTTGCCCCTGGTAGGTTTAGAATGTCGCGTTGTCGAAGCGAAACGAAGTATCAACTCATTAAAGTCAACTGGTCAACTGGTAGAAGGTGGCAGTGCGTCAGGCTGAAAGCCAAGGCGCAACCGTCGGTGGAGGCGAGGCAAGAATCAAGAGAGTGGCAATGGGTGCAAGGTAGAGCAGTTGAGGAGAAGGAGGGAAGAGGAAGAGGTCAGAGGCGTGAGGTTACATGTGCAAGTCTTTTTATATCGAACCAACAGAACATTAGAGAGGACGTTATAAACATTAACGGCGTATTGGGCTCATATTATACTTACAAAAAGTTGCATGTCAGCAAAATTAGTCTTCCTTTTTTTTCTTTTAAAAATAATGTGACGAAATAGAGGAGTGGATGGGGGGAAATAAATAAAAATAAAAAAATAAATACACTACTAAAATCTAAATTATCTTTAGTAGATGGAGTTCAATAAGTGGTAAAGTTCATTCAATGTAAAACTCCGTCTTCGAAGCTATTACCCTCAATAAACGAATCCCATGTAGCCTGTACAATAGTCAATATCTGCGTATATCAGGAAAAATAGAATAAAACTAACCCAGTCGATTTCCATATCGTTCGGCATCGTAAATAAATCTCGCTCCAAAGAAAAGCCCTTCTCCTCGTAGATTGGTTGATACGAAGAACTTGAAAGTGTAGATCTAGGACATTCCTCCAACGACTCTGGTGTTATAATTGCGTGAGAAGGACTGGTGGCTGTAATAGCGGCGGTGGAAGATTTAATATAGTCGTCTTGGAATCCCGAAAGCATCCTTGCAAGTGTTTGATATATCCTCGAGGCATCTTCACAAGAGCTTCTAGCATCTTTCCAAAACTCGCAAGACTTTCCTAATGCATTTAGAATAGGATATGATGCCTGCATATCTGTCGAGTCGCGCCGGCGCAGCTCTAACTCCAAAAAGAGCACCATAGCTGCGAGCACCAGCATCTGTCTGCTATGTGAATATTGATACCAAGTGGGTATCAGAAACCGCTGACATTCCAACAATGCTAGTGCAGATTCAATACATCTCTTTCGAGAAAGATCAAACTGAGAGTTGAATCTAGCCTTCACCATAAATCTTCGATGCAATGTGCACATGCCTTTGTGATACGCGCATTCCGCACCCAGACTCGAGAAAGCCAATTTGCCGGTTTGATTAAACTGGAACTTATCCGTGTCTTCTCCCAGGTGTATTTGCATGTACGGTGGAATTTGGCTATGTACATTGTACAACGCCTTGTCGATCTCGAGCACAGTCTCGTAGGTAGAGTTCAATGCCGTGTTATTATTAAAATCGGCGATGCGGCCCAGCACTCGAAATAAGCGACCCTTGGCAATCATGTACGATACTGGGGTAAACTCTGTCAGTGGTCTCGATGGCGGGAGATTAGTTTTATTCTCGTCCAAAAACAATTCCCAGTCATGCAAATTGCGCGGTTCCAGTGTATCCGAATATATTGCTGGAATCATGCGAGGAAAGCCTCCTCGAAACGAGGCTACATCGTCCATACTCGCCACTGATAGCCATATTCGACGTCGAAATTCACATTGCAAAGCAGAAATAGAGGGTAACTGCGAAGGATCTCTGTGGTAACCCATGTTGATTGCGACTCGCATAATGACTCCGGTCATTATCCATAGACCGCGACTGTTGTCGTCTTTTCGATTTAACTCGGCAGTTGCGTTGAAGCGCAGGGTTTCCAGAGTATATGGTAGACATTTCGCAATGTCGCCAACGAGTAGACACTGCGCTGTGCGTATCCTATATAGTTGGAGCAGCGATTCCGAACGTCCTTCGTATTCTGGTGGTTCGTCCATTTGACGATATGCGAGCATTGTGATTCCAAGGATTGAGAAAAGCAGACCTAGCCATATGATGTTCGTGTTGGAAGGATTTTTCCAGTGCTCATCGTACTAATTGTTTAAATTAGTCGAAAATGGAAACATCAAACATGGGTGTTGGAATAGGTACCTCGCTCATAAAAGTTGCCTCATGCAGTATTGCTGGGAAAAGTATGAGCCTATAACTATAAATTATATGTTGTATGATTCTGTCACAACTTACGAGGGACTATAATGGGAAAGTTGTCACGATCGAAGAACCAGGATATCAGCCTATCAACCTCTGGCTTCGGTGGCAACGTTGCCAGTATTTCTATTTTTTCAATTGGCTTGACGTGGCCAAAAAGTAAACTTGAGCCATCGACTGTGTGAGAAAGGTTGGGCTGCACGTCATGGTAGCCAGACTCGTCTTGACTTTGGTTCCAGAACTTCTTGAGTTGATTGATCTGAATTAGAGTTTGTCAGATTTTTAGAATCACCAAGATTTTTTTTTTCGGTTTTTTCCAAAGAGGGAGATATTACTTCTTGTAGCACATCATACCAATCGTCTGCGCCTCTATACACAGAATGGGTGCTATCAATCACCGTTGTTCCGGTACTATGAGCCACATCTGAAGCATCCGAGGCTACATCGATGGCTGCATACGCGGATTTTGGGCGGGGACTACCAGCGTCACTACTTCCATGATATGAATCCTTGTGCTGAGTGTCTATGAGCTTCTTCACTAGAGTCTCCAGGTTATTGATCCGTTGCTGCATAGAATCTCGATGCACTTCACGATGGGCTGTGGGTGCCGAAACATTCCTTGAGCCCTTGTACTTGCAAGTTGACAGCTCATCGCGCGCCGTGCAATTCTGGCAGGGCTGCTCGCGGTTGCACTTCAGTCTAGCGTCGTCAGTATGCTTTCGTCCTCTACAACGCGGAGAGTAAACTGGTCGACACACTTTCGAGTGCGGCATGGGTCACATGAAAGAGGAAGGCGATTGCGCCGGCCGACCTTGTATGATCGGGTTACAGCAGACATAGTCCTAAGGTTGCCGTTTATTAATAGATGGCCGAAGAAACTGCTGGCGTCCTGTGCATGCAGAGAGCACTGAATTGCGTCCGCTCCGCGGCGATATCATCGATGTCACCGATGTGCAAAATATCCCACGTGACTTATATCCGCGGCGATAGCACCGGTTATGTCCGCAGAGATAACCCTAACCTCTAGGGTTGAAGATCATGGTGTGGATATTTGAGACGTCCGATCGCCAGTTTCTTCTCCAAAGAATACATAAATCACATAATTGCGACATTTAAAGAGCTGCCCACAGTCATGCCGTCTTTCGGAAACTTTCTGCACGCGCAGCTCATTGCCAAAATCCCCGTCCCGACCTCTTCTTTCGCCTCCAAAACCGTTATCATCACAGGGTCCAATACCGGGTTGGACAAAGAAGCAGCACGGCATGTTGCACGTCTTGGTGCAAGCAAGTTGATTATTGCTTGCCGAAATACCTCCAAAGGCAGCAATGCCAAGCTTGAAATTGAATCTGCGGTGCAATGCAAACCAGACGTTATTGAAGTTTGGGAGCTCGATATCGAGTCTCCTGCTTCTGTTCAGAAGTTTTTTGAGCGCGCCAATACGCTACCGCGCTTGGACGTGTTGATCAACAATGCCGGAATCCAGACAGTCGATTATCAGGTCGTTTATGGAACGGAACGGGCCCTTGCTGTGAACAATCTCGGCACTTTTTTGCTGGCCTTGTAGCTCATCCCAAAATTGAAGGAGACTGCAAAAAATCATGGGGTGACACCACATCTTACATTCACGGGCTCAGCCTTGTACGACGTTGCGAAGTTTCCAGAAAGCTATAGGAACGATATTTTCGATTGGTTCGGTGATAAGAGTCACTCGACTGGCATGAATCAGTAAGATGATCCTGAGAATAGCTTTTTATTTATTTGTTTTTTACCGGCTCGAATTGATCTCTTGATTTAAGATACAATCTTTCGAAGCTAATTCTTCTCTACGGTATCATCAAGTCAACTTCCATTGTCAACTCGGATATCACCAACCCTATCGTAGTTAACTCTCTTGATCCGTGTTTCTGTAAAACAAGACTGCCTGGCCAACTCCATGGTCCTTTGAAAATTTTTATGAAGGTTTTCGAAACTCTCTTCGCTCAGACTAAAGAAGAAGGTTCCAGGCTAGTAGTGATAGCGGCTTCTGCAGGAAATGAAACCCATGGGAAATACATGCAATACATGCGGGCTGGTGCGGTGCAAGACTATGCGCCATTCATCACAGATAATACTGGCATTGAAAAAAGCAACGCTATCTGGGAGCAACTTGGCCAGAGATTGGAACAACTACAACCGGGCATTATGCAGAATGTGAACAGTGTTCGATGTACTGTTATCAATATGTACTTGATGTTATTAATTTTTAATATTCAGTTTTTTCTTTTTCTTTTTCGTTTCCTTTTTTTTTTTTTTTTTCATTTTTAACGTTGAAGTCACTTTGCAAATAGAAAGGTGGAGTAAATGATAAACTGCAGTAAGTTATTTGGCAACAGCCATGATCATCAAATTATGATTTTCTTTTTCATTTAGTGAATGTAATTCCTTAAAAACATCGATGCCAATAAAAACCATGGCGCATTGGCGAATAAGGTGTGCTTCCAGCCTTCGCCACCTCTCAAGAGGGTAAAGGAAAAAGAAATGAGTGCAAGCTTTGTGCTGAATATGAACCTTATGCCCAGTAAAATTCCCGAGTATAACGTCAACCGTGTTTGGTGTAACTCTTCATGTCAATCGGCGGATATGAAGGATGCGAGGGAGATTAGTTGAGTTTGAGCATGTCCTCGGCGGGGCAGCAACCAGCACATGGCTAAGTTCATGGTTAAGTTGTGAAACCATCTTCTGACAATATAGAAGAATACTTACGCCGGAGCAGTTGTCAGGACAGCCACAGCCAGGGGGGTCTTCACAGCAATCTTGTGCGACAGCAACTGCCGCAAGGGACATGAGGAGAAACGACAGAATACGCATGTTTGTTTGATTTATTCTTGCCAGTAAGATAAGAGATCGATGATGAGAGAAGAAAAGAGGAAGCCAGGCGGGGGATTACTAGCTATTTATAGTTAAGATTTGACTTAGACAAGTATTAGGGCTTCGCCATCATACCGCTCTTCACTGGATCAATGCCTGTATGTATCATTGTATATTCCATGTTTTAGGAATGGGCCAGTGAGAAAGTGCATATTATCCAACATATTTGATTGCTCTCACCAATCGAATCAGGGTTTAAAGTCCTTTCCGGCCCCGTTGAAGTTTATGCTTATGAACGGATGAAATCATAAAATTAGTCTACACCAGGCCCGGGAAGGAATACAGGTGATGGCATTTCCGAAGCCGAGTAAGCACATGGTGGCATTGCTTAGTCGTGGCTTGTCATGCAATTCGTTAAAATCTTAGTTCAACAAGCAAAAGCTTCTTCCCCACAGATTGTAGAATAGCATAACAAGATTACCAACATAAGCACTAGGGCGAACTTGGCTTCTTATATCGCCGACGTCCGCTGATCGCCCCTCCGACATCCGCAAAGAGTCACGCCCAATCCTGTAATAGGGCATATAGGGCGCGCCGCCCATACAGTAAGTTATGTTGTCACAGGCGGTGTGTCTCAAACAAGGCTAATACAAGTGAAGCCATCGTTGATTGCGGCGAATCATCATACGTTAGAGCTATGTTTACGACAATTTGTTTGGCATTTGAATATGCCAATTGACACGTAGGAACCGGTAAGAACCCGTTGGGTTTATTGTCGACAAAAGAAAATACCAGGCTTGTATTATTGTGGTGGCACAACCTACAAGGGCCCTTTTTTGACACATTTAGTGGCAGGGTGTACGGATCAAGTGGATAACAAGGCTGTTCAACTACTTCAGGTGCTTCCGGCGGACCCGTGCTGACATTCAGGCTACAAATTCTTAGCAAGCTAAAGAAGAATAGCCAAATAATAAAGCGATCATCTTGTGCACACATTCGGTTCTGATATGGCTAGTCTGAATACCGACGAAATATTTGAAGTGACTAGCTGGCATCTCAAGCTGACTTTCTAATCTAGACTTTACATTCGTTGATGTATGTACCGATTCTCGCATGTCACGTAGACAGGAATGATAGCTTTTTTGTATGAATGGAGAAACTAGTTATTATTAAAATCTCAATTGTTTGAGTTTGACCGTAGCCGATAGAGCTCAAAATAGAAAGCGCTGTGGATTCGGTTACGTTTAGAACAATATTCTGTGTTGTTAGACAGCATTGAAGATCTTACTTTTTTTCTGTCGTTAGGAAAAATTTACTGGAGGACATCAATGATAAATATACTTCAATGAAGGCAGGTCTACACAAATTATTGTTAGAAAACCGCCGCAATTATTAATGGTGTTAACTCATAATGTGCATTCTAGAAGAAACTAGAACATCATCAAGCGAAGGCTAAATGAGAGTGATGAGGGTTCAACATTTGAAGTGAGTTCGAAAAATATTTTTGAGGCTAGAAGCGAGGTCAAGTCCGATGGGACTTTGCACTTCTTGTCTAATTTTAGGAACCATGTAAATGTACCAGCGAACCGGAACGTTTCTTGCTCTCGTCTTGTCGTCATATGTTTGGGATCTCGAAGTGGGAAACACGTGGTGTTTATACTCATTTCCAATATTTCATGTGTTGCCCGAGTCTTTTGTTCTACAGCAGCCTGAAACATGTGAAACTCGGGTTTTGTCTTCGAGCAACCGGCAGTAGTGAGGAATATTTATCTATGTGATCTGCATTTGACACTAATTTTGATCAATTCAATATATTGATGTCCCTGAATAGTGCCTTGAGGCCGTTACGTCGTATTATTTGTGATTGATCAGGAGCTTTACACGTCTATTGAATTGACCTATGACGGAGTGCGCCTGGCGTGGCCAAAGTTAAATGATCCCATGGAACAGTCTTCCCACAGCCTTCCCAGTCGATGACACCACCACATCCAAGTCCAGCAAGAATAGCCGGACTACCCAGTGCTCGGCCACTCGTTTTAGATAGATTGACAGCCAAGATTCACGAAACAAAGAGGATAACGCAATTTACAAGAATGTCAAAAGTCAAAAACCAAAAGGCAGAATAATGACCTCTGCGATGTCGATCCCTGCAGTGCGACCCGAAACCCCGCATTGATAGGATGGCTGAATGGGGCAGTGACCTGCAGTACACCTGATCGCCGAACACACACTAGGCGAGCTCGGCATAGACTGGCAGCTGTCTGCAGAGTGTTGTCATTATTGCTGTTGCTGTCTTGTTTTGGATGAGGCTAAGCGTGATGAAATAAAGGATCCGAGTCAGTTGACTTGGTTTGTATACACGCCCGAGGGCTGTCCCGTGCGCGCTTGCATAGCCTCTCGTCAAGTGTTCCTCTTTTTATAGAGAAAAGGCTAATCAAAAGCTGTCAAGGCTGGCTCAAGTGGAGACAATCATACAGTTTTATTGGCGAGAGGGAACACATTGGCTGTGTGACAACGACACGACCGGTCTAGGCCGCTCAGGTCACTACCACAACCAGGCAGTTTTCTCCTCACAGCGCCCCAAGCGGCGAAGCTAAACGGGCGATGAATGAAACTCGCAGGCGAATTCTGGGGGTGCTCTTATCACATCACCGGTGGGACTGGTTTGTTGAGTTATAACACGGCAAGAAGCCATCATTCTTCTCTCACTTAGGCCTTGCCTCCGATACAACGGGATAAAAGCTCCACAAAGTGCTACTTCGGAATGAAATGAACTGAATCCAAACAATATGAATCATGCGACTCGGCCTCATGGTCGCTCGTGCTATTATTGGTGAAGACCTGGGTGTGGACGTTGCACAAGGTAGAGAACCTTACCTGGTACATTGATACACCTGGCCGAGAAGTGCAACACACTGCGAAAGAGAACGGTCGCAATCGAGATTATTTTGTTTTATGGGAGGGAATCGTCTGTCCCTATTTTCTTTTATGAAGCAGTGACCAGACACCACCGTGCGTGTCGACTATAAGCGGTGAGGATGGGCAGTCTCCGCTACGCTGGCTTGTTTGCTACACTCGTCGAGCGAGATAAGAACCAGAACGACGATAATAACAATAATGATAATAAAAACAATTCGAGCCCTGGCTCCCAGTCGGTCACGGCTTTGCTAGGTGCCGTGCTAGGGATTGCACTACTGTTTGTTTGTACTATGATGTACGCTCTCTTATCGCATTGCGGTCGAACAAGCTAACCCAGCAACAGTCTCGCCGTTTACTTCAACCGTCGCAGTCGCAAAGAGGCGGAAGACCCCAATGGCAAAAACTCGCTGGAGCGTTTGAAACGACTCGAAGCTGTTTCGCCTACGCGTACATTGAGAGAGTGGTGGCCAACCGTCAAGGAGTCCTTGGGCCTGTCGCAGAGCGTCGACAGCCATTTTGTCTGGTATGTTCGGATGCCAGTTGTCTGTCCCCCATGGATTTATGGTAACAATCGCAGCGTCATTTGCTTCGAACAGGTCGAGCTTTCACACGGTATCCATGAGCTTAAGTGCATGCACGTCTTCCACAAGCAATGTCTCGAGAAGTGGTACCTGCGAAGCCACTACACATGTCCTATGTGCCACCAACAATTTTTCCACGAGCGGAGTCGGCCTGCGCATGACTATATCTGGATGGTTTGAATGAATCTGCTTTGTATCGGTTTGTGTTTGGTTGCGAGATACCCGTGTTTATACTTGAATTAAAAATTTGCTTTCAAAAAGCAAAGTAATCCGAATTGAAATCGTACCCGTTATTGAACTGGTTCCAGTCCAAGTACCCCTCTAGCCCCGACGCAAAATTCTGCACAAAGCTGAAATCTTCAGGCGGTGCTGTCACTCGCGGCGGGGGATCGAGGATCTGGTCGAGAATATGTGCCAGTTTCTTCTCGACTTCCCGGCACACAGCATAATTTCCATGGCTTGGACTTGGACTGGCAGCCCAGGAAAGGCAAGACACAAACACGCTGAGGTTACGAATAATTTCTGATCGTGGTAAATGAACCTCAGAGGGATGGTGAGGCCCTGGGTTGTGAGTTTGTCGCAGGATTTCAAATGCTAGAACGCACGCGCTAGGCAGGCCGTAGTATAACACAATCCACGAGATTTGTTTGCTTCGATCACTAGTGACCTCGCGTTCGTTGCAAATTCGAAGGACAGTGGATAGTAAGGATCTGGCAGTGTCAAAGAGGGGCTTCTGGCCAGCGTCAGTGTACTTTACAACGGTGCGGTGCAACAGGAAATGACTGTGCAAGTAATCCATGTATAGCAGAATAATTCCCATGGGCTGGCTATAGAGTGGGTGGTTAAGTTCTTCTTGTGAGAGGTAGTCGTAGCGCAGATTCGCCGGGCATTGCTCCCATGCCTTGTGTGCGCGTTCCAAGATTGCTCTTTTATCATATTAGTCGGTTGTTATGGCTAGAATAATGAGGGAATGTAGACATACTCTGCTTTACGGGGAATATCTCGCTGATATCCATCTCCCAAGGCTATCTCGAGAATCTCGTCGCGACAAATCGACAGTAGAAACCGGATGCGAACGATGCTTGTGCGCCGCTCGATGCCATCCTTGTCCCATCCGTTGACGTCGACATGTTTCAAAACTTCTTGCTCGGTATCACCTGGCGCAAGAAGCATATCATCGTCAAGGTCGTAAGGAAGGGCAAGCGAGCAGTAACGGAAGTTGATCAGAGGCGGCCGCCCTACAAACGTTGCCACGGATTTGTCGACAAAAAATGCCGCAGCAAAACAGCATCGTCGTAGCTGTTTCAAGAAAAACGGACAGTTCTCATCTGCAGGGCCATCGACCTTGTGCAGACCAGAGGCGTATACTGTGGCGGAAAGATCACCGAGACGACGCCACGCTTGATAGCCTGGTGAACTTCCGGTCAGCGCGTTGCCTTTCACATCTTAACCGGAGAAGTAAACTTACTGGAATCGCCATACTGTTGTGTTCTCATCACTACATCGGTATACTGCGCATAGGCTAGGATTTCATTCGAAGCTGCTGTATGGTCGCAGAACGTGAGGCATGTGCTGGCAGCGTCGGACAACTGCGACAGGAGCTGGTCCTTTAGTTCGGCATTCTCCTTCTGACCGTCACTATAGCCTCGTAGCTCCGCAAATATGGGATCTTGCTCGTAGCATGAAAGCACTGCGTTGCCTGCAATGGCGAGCAGAAGAGCAATAGTCTCCCAGCGGGTATTTTCTCCTGTGAAGGTATCGACATATTCGTCCACTGTCATGTCTTTAGAACGCGGCATTGGTCTGAAAGAGTTGCGAAAGATCTGGATGGAGAGGTCACTTAACCGAGCTTCAGTCTCAGAGGCCTCGAAATGATCATAGATCCGCCGCGTAGCGCTCGCGATCTTCTCGATGATGGATGTGGGGAAGATCCTAAACCATTTTCCTACATAGGAACGAACAATGAATCGATCGAGAAAGGTCAAGTTGTACAGCAGAGCAAGAACCCGGAATCCGGCCTGTGCACTGTCCGGGTCGATGGCATTTGGCATTGTGCCCACCTGTGCTTCGGAATCGATGGGAATCTCCTTCTGGTGCTCTGCCAGCACTGCCGAGTAGCTTGTCGAGCCCAGATAACCAGGCGATGCCGCCAACTGTAACCTCGGAGACGCTGTCGGTGCCAGATGGACTCCGATACCAGGACTGGATGCATTGGAGCTACTGATAGGATGTTAGCTAGCGTTCTCGGTTCCGACTATGTACTGACCTGGGGCTGATTAGCTTGTGGACTCGATATCGGTCATCAGTACGGTACGACGTGTCACCAGGACCGCGGGTCGAAGATGAGACGCGGCTGTCAGACGCAGGTTTCTTGGTCATCGGCGAAGGATGGTAGAAACAGCGCTGCGCCATATTCCTGGCGGTGCATCGGCCACAGACAGGGCGGGTATGGTCACATCGAAGCTTGGACTTCCGACAGGGCTCACAGGACTGTGGTTTGCCATTCCGACGCATGATGGCCGACTCGGCCACATGTGGGAACATGGCTCTGTGTCCTGAGGTCGCACTGACTGAGTGAGATGCGTGCCGTTTCTCTGCACGCGAGACGAAACGGAGAGAAATCTGCGACCCTCGGATTTCGGAGATCGGAGTGGGTGCGCCAATCATGTTGCCGGAACTACTCCGGCTAGCCAATAAGAGACGCCGATTCTAGGGTCGTGCGACTCTACCCTAGATGCTTGGTTCTTTTGATTTTTATTGTGCAAAAAGAAGATTTATGCTTTTTGAGCTTATTTAATGCATAGCTATTGGTCTTGCTGTGAAGCAGGGTCTGGTCGGGCAACAAGGCAATATGCCGACGTAATTGCCGTGTTAGGAAGGTGCTCCCGACTGGCATTCTGTCATGACCTTAATGTCTCTGTGCAGGACTGCATGCAGCTGGAATTCTACGAGAGGCTCGGATTGGGCTTTTCCCCATGCTGTCATTTTAATCCGCACCTGTCTGAGTCATGTACGACTTGCCTGTCGAGTGGATTATGTGGCACATGCAAGTCACGTTTTGACCGACGGCGTACCCATTTGCAGTAGGCTCATTGATGTATTAAATATAATAAACCCGGCCATGTTTTTCAATTTTTACCTTTTCTTAGCAGTTCTGTCCCGATGTTTCTCTCGCCCAAGCATTGAAGAGTTGCAGTTCCAATATTGTGATATTATGCCCGCCCGTGGACATCATTTTTTAACCAACATTGTTGAATGATAGTTTCAATCGACACGGCGGGAAAAAAATAGGAAAAAAAAAAAATAACATTGCGGCAGTGTGTCATTGAAATGTGAAACATTAGATAATTGAGAAAAGAGTTTGCGAGATATCTTATTGCCCATGTCTAGATTAATTGTTATCTTGCTATTGTATTAACATATCTAGTAATTCAATGGCCCAAAGAAACTTGATCGGAAATTCATCGGAATATTTTGTATCTTGTCAATATATACTCATCAATTGATTCCTTTAGTTTTTTATTTATTTTAAACTGATGGCACGGAAACACAGGCGTTGTAGGATACGATCTTTTACTACAGTGGACTCTACCATACTAGATAAAAAGTTGAAACTTATGATAATCCCTGTCAGGAGACGCTGCATTTCTCTTTGAGGAATGTATAGTCTCTTTTCCGTAAATGATGGGTTCCATCTTATAAATTTCAATCATGGCAGAAAAAAACCCCCTCGTCTGGCGCAATCAGACACGGCTGGAGTGCATCACAACATGGCCTATCTTTACCGGAGGCTTTTCTCGTACGACTATATTCGAAACATCACCAAATCTATTGAACTATAACATGATTACCTCCTAGTTACTACGTGCCTAGCTTTTATACGGATTCAATTACATATTATCCGGGGCGTAGTCCCATTGTTCTCTGGCCTCTCAAAATGGTAAAAATGGCCATCGTCTCCCAGGTATACAGTCAAGGTCCATTTAAAACCAAGTCATATAATTATATTCTACGTAATTAAATTCTTCGAGCTGCTGTGTAACAGAACCCATTTTTGTGGCGTGTGTAATGGCCAGCTGTCATTGGGCGGCTATCTCTAGAATGCCACAGTGAAGTGGCATCTGGGACTTATAGATACCACAATATCAACGAGACTAAACAAGGATACTTTGCTGCTCGCTTTGTAAAAGTATTTGTCATAACTCAATTTATAGGATAGACAAGAGGTTCAGTATTAGGCTTTCGTATCCCCATGAGAGGATCCTGTGTACATTTCCCAACTTTCTGATTATCACGATAACATCTGGCGATATCCGTGCTACAAGAAAACGTGAAAGTACCAAGGGCGTAGATTTTTGTCATAAAGAAAAAGCTACAGGCAGTATCACATGAGTTATGTCCATTAGTTAGTGGGTTCTCGTCAGAGTCAATTCCCTACACATGTGGCTTATCAGTAAGTGATTAATTTTAGAGTATCCTCATTCAGGTAAATTAAAGGGAAAAACGTTGTTCGGTGGCATGGGAGTCGGTCAGCATACGCATGTTGGAGTAGGGTCATATCCCTATCCATACCTTAATATTAGGGAGTGCAATTGTTTACCAATGAAATCAATATATTCAAAAGTAATCTAAGTCTTAATGGCAGTTTCCTCAATTTGATTGTAATACATTGTGGCTTCATGAATAGAAAACAGTGTCACCAAAGTCGGCATTTATTCTCCGATGCAATGCTGTGACTGATAGGACTTGAGAATTGTGGAATTTCTTATATTTAGCGTCTAGTTAGTTATTTGAATTATGTACATAAGTTCTAATTGGTGGAGTTTCATCTCTCATGAATTATTTAACAGATTCAGTGTCTATAACTTCAGCATGTTTACAGTAGTCAAGAAATCACTCACTTTCAACGTTTATTCCCACTACCGTCGCCTCGGTTTTACATGTTGTTCAGTCTGCCTAGCCCTGACCAATGTTGCTCTCTCAGTTTATTTTGAAAATTACAGTCACACTTTATCTTTCCTCTTTTCCTCTCGCCTACGCTTTTGTCGTTACTTATAACTGGGATATCGGCTGGATTACAGCCAATCCTGATGGCGAATATACACGGTGAGGAATTTAACTTGAATCTAGTAATACTGTAATTAAGACAACTCTTAGACCAGTTATCGCCATCAACGGTCAATGGCCAAGCCCAACCATAACAGCAAATATCCATGATACTATCATTGTCAATGTACACAACAGCCTTGGAAACCAATCCATGACGATTCACTGGCATGGCATTTTTCAGCAAGATAACAATGCAAACGATGGAACACCAATGGCATCTCAATGTCCTATAATTCCGGGGACCTCATATACATACAAGTTCAAGGTGGATCAGCCCGGAACGTATTGGTATCATAGTAAATGAGTCCCTCCAATTGTCGGGTTAGTGTTCCGGCACGAGCTTAGCAATTTATTGCAGGTCATTCACCCGGTCAATACGTTGATGGGCTAAGAGGTCCACTCATAATACATGATCCTAACAACCCATATGACTACGATGAGGAAATAGTGATGACTATCACGGATTGGTATCATGGTATTTTTGAGTCTGCTTCTTACGTTGGGGAAAGTAAGCTTACGAAAAGTAAAGAGCAAGCCGCAGACTTGCATGTCAAATATATTGGTAATTTCCCCTCCTATTTTGTATCGATGTGTCTTCAGTTGATAGGCTAATAAATGTAGCTGTCGCAAGGAACCCCTGGGGAGGCGCCTCACCCGTGCCCAACAGAGCCCTAATCAACGACAGCCCCTCGACCGAATTATTTGTTCAGCCAAACCGGACATACTTTTTGCGCATTATAAACATGTCTACCCTAGCGTCATTCTTACTATATTTGGAAGACCATAATTTCACTATCATCGAGGCCGACGGAGTGTACACGAAGCCGTTCACAGTTGACAATTTGTTCTTCGGCAGCGCTCAGCGATATGGAGTTTTGTTAAAAACGCAGCCCACTAGTGCTAAGAACTATGCGATGCTGGCTGCTATGAATGTGGTCGATCTAGATCGAAGAGCATGGCCAAAAACAGGCTTTCAGCCTAATACTTCCGTTCCTATTATTTACAATGGTTTGACAATACTCCCGACAAAAACAAGGAAACTTTTAGTGACACAATTCTTATTATAGAATCCAACCCCATCATCAGAACTGCTCCATATATCTATACGTTTGAGCTTTGGGATGATAACGATCTTATTCCATATGACGAGGCTCCGTTGCTCGGGAAAGACGGTGTAGATCAACAGTTTGTGCTGAATCTATCGTTCTTCCAGCAGACTACTCCTCGAAATGAACAGTACCGGTATGCATTGCCTGCTGCCATGTTAAGAGCTACTAGTGCCCCTGACTGACTTCTAAGTTCTGGCTTCAATGGCATTACCTATATTCCACAACGGGTGCCGACACTTTACACAGCCCTATCAGCAGACTATGATGCCGTGAATGCAGAGTTGGTTACTGACTCAGATTTCTAATATTTCGACGAAATTTTCAAAACTGACAAAAGAACAGCGTTTATGGCAGAAATACAAATCCTCTCGTCCTGGAAGGTAATAATATCGTCGAACTCGTAATCAACAACCTAGGTAACACCCGATTTTTGTCTTGTATTACATGTGGATTCTTCCGATTTCATCTAATAATGAGAGTTTAAATAGATGACACCCCGCACCCAATTCATATACATGGGCATAACGTCCAGCTTGCGGCCCGCGGCGCTGGTATCTACACGCATTCGGATGTGAAGACAGGTGACCCTGGAATTGACGATTTGGGTAAAACCACTTTAGAATTGGACAGCTTCGATAATCGATTTTATAGGGGGGGGAACCAAGTCGTCTTTCATGGTACTCCCATGCGCCGAGATACCTGGTTTATTAATCCAGGTTCATTCTATATAGTCCGTTTCCGAGCGGATAACCCGGGTATATGGCTTTTGCATTGCCATATGGAATGGCATATGGATGCTGTCAGTGTTCGCCATACTTCGATTTGACAAACCCTAACATAAATGGGGGTAGGGGCTGATGCTCACGATTGTTGAGGACCCGTTGAGGTTGCAAGACACACAGTCACGCATCCCAGAACGAATGCAACATATTTGCAGGAAACAGTCAATTCCTTTAGAAGGAAACGCAGTGGGAAATAGCGATGATTTTTTGGACTTGACTGGGCAGGTAGTTATTGCGCCGCTGAACTATGGGTATGTTTCTCGCTATCTTCTGTGGCTGGTAGTATTGACCCTGGCAAAAGGTCCGCTTATCCCCCTACACCCATTTGAAAGTGGTCGAAAAGACAATATCTCGGCATTAAAGTTGAATCTAGAAACCACCGAGGTACATACTCTACTACACAAAAATACCATTGGTACCTCTGGGGCTTGAAAAAAGCACAAGCGGTAAAGGCGAATACGTAAGCCTCAAAATTAACTAGAGGAGGCACAATTATGATAACAAGAATAGTAATAAACTTCTGCGAATAATACGAAATTGTCTGAAATCTTGGCAGTTGGTTCTACCCTAATAGAGAACCACTGAACATCTCAAATAATGTTGGCGGCGGCGCAGCATCGAACAGATATGTCATACCAAAACGACTAATTAGCCTCGGCTGGATTTGCCCGGACAAAGGAAATTGGTTATGAGCAGGGCCATGCATCAGTTTTGGTGACCAACACCGCCACCGAGCCAACATTGGTTTAAAATACGCACCGGTGGCTGTCAACTGCGGCTTTTCGCCAACGCCGATGACTCACTAGTTTTACGCTATAGGCTATAAGCAATTAGGTGTAGCCATGGAGACCCGAGAACCTCCAAGTCTCCGCAAAGCTTGGGTCGAACTTATGCCTGGCGTTTGGGATAATTATTTAGCAGCCATCCAAGCCCAATCAGTGGCGGGCGCGTTGGCGTTAGGGTGTAGACTTGCAGAGCTAGCTTGATCACACAGTATTCGGCGACTATTTGTACAGCTTACTCAGTAGACCTGCCTGAAATCGGGCCCGGACGAAGCTGAATTCATCAAAGCGGTGGAAGAAGCTCAAGGCCCTCTTCTAAATAGGGCCAATGCGACCGAAACGCTCGCATCCTAGCTCTTTATCTACCTGCAACATTTAAGAAACCCAATCTGTTTGATTGACATAGACATCGACCGACAAAAATGAAGATTAGCTCAGTTATCAGTCTTGTTGGCCTAAGTGCGTTTGCCATGGCCGACTCTTCTACCACCTCGGCCGACGACAGCGCAATGACTAATGCGTAGGTCTTTATACCAGTATTTTAACATCGTCCTAAGATACTAAAAAAGCTTTTCTTTGTGTTTAAATACTGATTTTTGAGTGAACACAGGGCGAAATTCCTTTCAGGCTTTGGCATCACAACCAGCCTCCCCGGCGCAAAAGCCACCTCGCTTGCGAACGCACTCTATTCTCTCAATGAAGCCCAAAAAACACGACCAGAAGCAACTTCTCTCTGGGAAGCTTTTGAAACCGCCGTGCCTTCTTCCGTTCAGGACTCCGTCTCTAGATTTGGCTATACCTTCCAGCTTGATGCTTCTACCACGTGGGAACCATCCTGGTTCACTGACTTGCCCGATTCGGCACAGAAGGAGCTCCTACTAGAGGAGAGTCAAATCCTTTCTGTGGAGAATGAGTACTTAGCAACAAGTACGTCATCGGGCGTTGCATCTCAGCAGACTCTTGCCGCTGCCGGTGGCCTGTTGGCAGCCGGTTTTGTAGGCGCTCTTGCTTTGCTTTAAATTACTAGTCTCCTCTCTTTTCTTTACCATGTACACCTCGGGCCACCGAAAAGCACTCAAATGCTATCTTAATGAGATATCACTTTCTATACTGAATGTGAATTTAAAAATGTATGGCTTTGGTATTGTCTCCAAGGCGCAGATAATTGCTAGGGTATATATCCCTAGTGAGCTCAACAACTTTTGATTCCCGATTTCTAGTGATTACGACAATGTCTCTATATCGTTGTTTTAATTCTATTTACTCCTCAACTAAGGCTATAATCCACATTGGCGGTGGTAGTTGTTACTGAAATGTTGTGGAATTAATCCACTTTGGGAAAAACCACGGTTATGAGTTGGTCGATGTCTTGGAGAATTTCCAACATACCCTCTGCTAACTAAAATATCAACATTTGCCAGGCTCTTAGGGTGCTATGAAAGAAATCATTTTTATAGCTCTTCTCTCCACGGCCCACTCGATGGTGAAGGTCTTTCAGCCGGGTAAATAGTAGCTCCTTTACTGGGTTCCTCGTATATACTTTTATAACCTTTTGCCAAAGCCTGTAAGTGTTTGAAGTCCGGAGCATCCTCGCCCAGCCCCCAAGCAAAAACACCGCCAAGTTGCTTCCGAACCACAATAGACGGAACTTTTTCTGCAATTAAATCCGGAGTATCCCACGACCAGAAAATGTTCTCTGTCTCATCCCAAAAGTAATGACCACCGCCCGTTTGATCATACCGACCGTTTTCTAAAGCTCTGTTGAACGAATCTTTGAGCTCTGGTGGAACAGGGTCATGCCAGGAAAAAGCACCTGCTTGTCCGAGGTCAGCACCAGTTGTTGGATCTTCCATCAGCATGGTTTTGCATCCGATAGGGTTCTTTGAACAGCCACCGTCGGGGCTGGTTTTAAACCATTTGACATAAAAGGCAAACCCAAGATTTGCCATTTCGGGGGGGAGACCATTTTCCAGGTACGCGTCAACTGCATCCAAAGATAATTGTACACCTGTGTGATGTTTGGTAATGTTGTCGCGCCTGTTCATCAGGTCATAAGTCATGATATTGAAAAAGTCTAGCGATTCACTGAGGGCTGGGACATTCTCATTCGTAAACGCTATCATATCTCGCCGTAATCCAGGTACGGCAGCTGATATCAACTTGTCTGGACCGAGTGCTGTCCGAATTTCTGCAAGCAACTTGGGGTATGCATCAATTTCCCACTTCTTTTTGGAGTTTGGAATTTGCTTGTAGTCTTCTCCATTTCCACTGTGAGATAAATAAGTCAGATTGCAGTGATCATTTATGTATTTAGATATGGCGACTCTACCCAGGGTACTCCCAATCGATGTCGACACCTGATCGAGAGTTAGTACAAGTCCATAACTTAAATGGGTCCAGTGTCAATCACCATCTGCTCCGGTCTGGTCGATCATTTTCCGGATGTTAGAAGCAAACAGCTTTCTGCTATCGTCACTTTCAGCGGCTACAGAAAACCCAACCGTGTTCCCCCATCCACCAATGGCAACCATGACGGCTGTGTCAGCTGGAAATTTCTCGCGGACACTCTCAACGCTGGTGAATAGCGGCCATGTAGATGCATCTGGCTCATTGAATATCGACGAAGACATGAAGGCTAAAGCGACATGGGTCACATCTGAAACGAGTGACAAATCTGGGACTACGTCATGTTGTCTGAAGCAGATCAACGGTTTATTGCTGTGGCAAAAATGAGGGCTACAAGGCACTCACCCCGTAAGGTACATGACGCATCTTTTGGCCACCGCAAACTGAAGCAGAGTAATGAGACATAATGTGGTTCTTCGAAGATACATTGCTATTATTATGTTGTGTGCATTGGAGAGGGATAATCATTAATGATCCCGAGTAAAAACCAACACAATATTACGTAAGCATGTTTATATAATTTGAAATTTCAATATTGAAATATCATGAAATGACAAGCACCACTTGGATGAACGGAAATTTCAATCGGAATTACTGTAACCCATGTTAATTTCAAAGTTTAATATAAAAATTCTATGCAAATGTCCGGTGTGGCCTGGGTTTCAGCGAAAGACACCTTGACAGTCACTGAAATTTCATCGAAATCCCGCAATTCCGCAAGCACTAAGTGTGTGTATTGGCCTTGAAATTCATTAATTAAACAAATTAAAAAATTTTTATAATAAATTATGTTTCGATTAAATGCTTTATGACAATTCAGAAGCGATGTTACGATTACAACCTGGAAATGGGTAGATTCACCTCAATTTCCTCTTCATCATTAACGTCGTGGATCCCCTATACGGATTAATACCAATTAAATTCCATGTCGATTTGTTATTTCCTTCAATGAAACGATGGCTTTGGTATCTTAGGATGACATATTTTGATAATCGAGTGACGAGATTTCCAGTCCCAGAACTTAAGTCTACAATATACGATGATCCTGCAATTTCGCCTGCATCCGACAAAAGACTCTAATACAGCATCTTGGTCGCCGCTCGAATAATGCCTCCGTGGCTACACAAATTTCACAATGAAGAGTTGACTTACCAAACCCGGTAATCGCTCAAGGTTTTCGCTCAAACGGGCAAATGGGGTCAGGAAGCCCTAGTAGCGGCTAAGCAACTTATTCCGCCTGACCGCCGAAGAACCAAGAAGCATCGGACAAATAATACAAGCAATTACTCTAAAAGTAATGCGAAGACGCTTTCAAGAATCAGGTGATAATGTATCTTCCACTTTGTACAAACTAGTCAGGGAGCTCTCTATCTATCCGAACTCCCTATTCGGTTTACACAATTTACATAAGATGGAACGGCATCGATCTAATATATGGGTAGCGAGCGGTATAGTTTCACAGGTCCTAAACTCAACTTATAGGTTTCTGAAAGAAGGAGAAGAAAGGGAACAAATATATGAATATCTCAACAAAAGCCAACCGGCAGAAGAAGAAAGTCCAAAAAAAGAGGACCAGTCCGGTAGGGCGAGACGTGAACTGCGCTGCTAATAACAGATGATTTGTTAGATTTGTGCTTTTGTAAGCCAAGGGAGGTTCATTTACCTAGCTAGATCCATTTCCCGTATTTCCCATCATTATTCCGTCGACATGTCACTTTAAAAGGGGAAACCGAAGCCAAGATTGAAGCCGGCGGGAAGGTTACCGCCGGTGGGCTTGGGAGGAGGAGTTCCACTAGGCTTGGGGGAAGGAGTTCCGCTGGGGTGAGGGAACGAGCTGCTGGGGAAAGGAACGCCAGAGCTGGATGGATGAGGCCAGTGGTGGTGCTTCTCACCGCGCTTTTCCCAAGGGAAGCCCGAAGGGAAGGGGAATCCTGAAGGGGATGGGAATCCTGAAGGGGACGGTAATCCACTGGGCCAAGGAATACCAGAGCCAGAGGGGTGGTGGTGGTGCTTCTCACCGCGCTTCTCCCATGGGAAGCCCGATGGGGTTGGTGTGGCACTAGGGTGAGGGAACGAACTGCTGGGGGAAGGGATGCCAGAGCTGGATCCATGGGGGTGGTGGTGACGGTGGTGCTCCTCATCGCGCTTGTCCCATGGCCAAGAAGTCGGCCAAGGGATTCCGGAGCCGCTTGGGAGAGGGATGCTAATCGATGGCAGAGGAGGAGGCGTGCCAGATGGGAGAGGAGGAAAGCTGCCAGTAGGTTGAGCAGGTCTGGCGGCAGAGAACCCGATCAACGGGACAATGGCGAGTGCGATCTTGGAGAAATGCATTTCGACGTCTTCTTCTTCTTCTTCTTCTTTTTTTTTGGTCTTTTTTTGGTTTGGCTTGTTGGTAAATCCAATTGTCTGTCCAAGAGAATGATAAACCAATGAATGTATGCTTGGAGCCGACCAGATGTCGTCCCTTTTCCGAGTAGATACAAGCTTACCAGAAGCTAAGCAAAACACTGAGAAGAAAGAAGGCAAGGAGGACGGGAGGGAGGGTCTTATGTATTGAGTAAGTCTTGACTATGGGCTACTAGGCCACCCACCAGAAAAGTGGTGCCATTTCATTTCATCGAAACGTCAAACCCGTGGTCAAACACCATAACTGACCCGCCCCAAGTGGCTCTTCTGGCTCTGTTGATCGTCAACGGACACACTCCGCCGTGCCACGCCCTTTTTACCAGTAGGAATTTGGCGTAGGGCGCTTCTTCCGAAGCTTTTGGCTTTTAGACAAGGACAGAAGATCGTCGATGCATGCTATGTGGAGAGAAAAGAAACTTACCACGGACTTATCACTGGAGACGGGCTGGCCGCTGGGATTCCATTGGATACCGATTCCGGCGAGAGCTTGAAACGGTAAAGCGAGAGAGTGATGGAAACCGCGCCCCTGCATACGAAGACCGGTTTTCCCTTTTTTTTAACCTTTTTTTTTGGGGTCATTTGCCTCTTTTGTTCTCCAAGCACGCATGTCAAGGTGAACTAAATATTACCCAGCGTTCCCAGCATGTCACCACCGGAAGCTTACCCTGCCCCCAATAGAGCATCTTGACCGACTTCGTATACTACTAATATTTTAGTACTAGGGGGTACGTACTGCTCTGCCAAGCGGCTCGATGGGGGTTAAAACGACTGTCTGTGCAGTAATGCTTAGTCTGACTTGCTAATGGCGGGAATTCTCGCGGTAGAATTGTCGCGACCAGCGCGGTGACCCATACTAGGAATGAATCATCATCACTAGCAGCATGCCGAGCCGATAACCTGTTGAAACGAGCGCACCACTACCGAGCGAGCCACAGACTAGGGCGGCCGGGGGGTCGCGCAGCCCTGGAACAGTGGAACTACTCGGGGACTTCGCTGACTCTGTATAAGCGTGCCAGCGCCTAGAAATAGAGGCGGGTTATGTGGAGTCGCCAGCTGTCGATCTCTGCGCCACTGCCCTGAGCCGAGAGCGCATTAAACCGGGTCCTCCCAGGTTCCATGCCACCATCAGAGAAGACTCAATGAATGATACGCTGTATGGCTGTATGCCGACCCACGTGTACCGGATTGTCGCTGTTTATGGGCCTGGTAAAGCTTTGAAGGATTAGATAGCCGCTTGGGCGTCTGCAAGCAAAGGAAGTTCCAGCTCGTCTCCAGTCAAAGTCTAGACCGATACACCGTTGAATGGCAATAAATGTGGCGAATGCCGAGCATCAATTGATCCCCAGTCCATGTGGCTCACGTTTATTTTAGGTTCGCCGAGTCTCCCCGTTCCCAGAAACTGCTGGTATCATCCAGGGCATTTGTTTCTTTCATGAGGCTGCGTGGTTGTTTCTTGTTACTGTTGGGACTACACATCGATGTACATGTAAGTAGTACATCGGCACCGAACAAGTTTTTTTTTTGTCCAATATGTACTGCTAACAATTCGATAAACTTGCTTCATTGTTTTCCCGCTCGGTGAGACCTTGAGACCGAAAACTGGCCGATGTATCAAAAGAAAAATTTTATTTGAGGGAAATTCCTTTCCATCTGCTAGCGCACCAAGTATATAGTACATGCGGAGAAGTTTATGCCGGCATTATTATTCTGGCTGGAAAATTACCTGCTCAGTTCCCCGCCTTTTTCTTTCTCCTTTTTTCTTTTCTTTTTTTTTTTTTTTTTTTTTTTTTTTTTTTTTT
>CVMT01000010.1:1077243-1155264 GCA_000985935.1 Talaromyces islandicus | reverse complement strand
TTTTTTTTTTTTTTTTTTTTTTGTTTGCGCTACAAACTAAACTTCCCGATAGGCTCATGGAACGTACTTCTCAAGGTCCAGACACTTCGACACTTGCCTCTCGAGATGATCATCTACAAAGGGGGTGATTCTCTGGGCCGCACGAGTTGCCAAAGTGGCGAATAAGGATGAGACACAACTGCCGTGGGTTTCGGACTATGGAACTGATCTCTTAGCGGTTGCTATGCGTCGCGGACTCTCATATTGTATCGGATCGTTGGTGGATCTCTTACCACAGCGGAGAGTTGTATCGCTATTCGGCGGTGACTGGTTTGAATATCGATGTTATCCCCATGTTACAGCAGCGAGGGGAAACGTAGAGGCTCTTTGTGTTCTGAAGCAGCAGGGTTTCAGCCTTGATCAAGAAGACACCCAAGCACGGACACCAGTTTGCATTGCGATTCGCAGTGATAACATAAATGCAGTAGAATATCTAGTTTCCATTGAAAACACTTAAAGACGCTTGGATCATGAGGCATTTTCATACGCGGCTTACTTCGGTTCCATAGCTGCAGTGAAACTAGTTGCCCGAAATATCCTTGATAAATGTCAGTCGCAAAAGGGAAAAGTCGATGTGTATACGGTGGTCCTCTCATGGTCACTTCGGCGCCTTGGTCTTTCTACCTGTGAGAATGCCGTCAACTACTTTCTCGAGCAACTCCCGGAGAAACGTTTAGTCGGGAAAAGATCAGAATACATGGTTACCGCCATTCATCACGGTGCATGTGTGAAAGTTGTCAAACACTTCAATTGACAAAGGCACCGATGTCAATCCTTCGAGCCTTTCGCGCCTGGGGATGCCATTGGAAAACGCCATTAGCCGAGGTGATGGAGAAATTATTCGCCTACTCCTTGATTTCCTTGATTCAGGTGTAAAATGCACACCCCAAGCCCTGTCTCTTGCTTCGGCATCAGCAAGAAGGCTCGGTTTTGTTTTCAAATACTATGTCTACCGCGACATTGACTTGTACCAATGTGTGGAAATTGGCAATGCTGCTGCAGTCAAATGGCTTCTTAGCTTTGACGGAGACCCAAATCATCGACCGGGACTGCAAATTCATTGCAGATAGCGGTTCTTCGATGGTTTCTAGGCATTGCCGCAATGCTTCTCAAGGCCGACGCAACCACTAATCACTCTGTCGACAGCTTCGGGACCACTAAATTGGGTTCGCCACTGTACATCGCAATCATCCACTCTAACATCCCACTGAAACAACTTCTCCTACACCAGGGGGCGGATATGACGTACTGTTCATTTCGGCATAGAGAGACTGTTCTCCACGTGTCCGTTAACAAAGGCGTTATTCCAGTAATGAAGGTTCTCGTAGAGCATGACGATGGCTACAGAGGAGACCCGTTGAAAGAAACGCCGCTGGACAGTCGCGACGGACTGGAAATGTTTAGGCTGGTCCTAATGAATCGTTTAGACGGTTTCCTTCATCCGAGCCCGCATAAATTGGACTTCCTTTGAGTGAGTTGTACCGATTTCGAACATTAATTGGACTATGATTTTTCTTTTTTTTTTGTACGGGCATGACAATTGTAGGTGGCAAGAACGGGCAACTATCCCTTTGCAGATTTGTTTCCTTTGGTGATCTTTCTGCTTGTTGTTACTTTATCATGTCTCGTTAAGCAATACAGTGTTTTGAACGGTTTTCGCAGTACCCATAAAATCCGAAAAACAGTTGACTCTTTCGTAATTTTACAGTAAACTATATCAGAAAGTCCAAAGCTTTTCAGAACATGCCTAAATAGAAAGCAAGAATAGAACAGGTAAATTAGTCTGCTATCTGACATAATAACCTCAATGTTTCAACGCTAGTTACGCGTATTATCAGTAAGCTCATCCCTGTCCCAGTGCGCTTTCAATGGCCTTGTCCCGGGTTTCCAGAATATTTTCCCAGTCTTGTTTTTCCAGCCAGTCCTCAAAGGAGGTAGTCTGCGGCTTCACTTTCAACTGATCGGGCTCTATTGATCCTTCAACCCCACCCATATAGCCATACTCTGGTAGATAGCCTACCGCATCGAGTATTTCTAGCGGAATGCCAAACTGTTGGCTCATGTATTCAACTGTGACTTCCACATAATCAGCCGGTTGTCCGGAGACTTTCGACCACACGTTCAATATCTCGCCCATTTTAAGAAGGCTATCATAGGCAAGCAACCTGACCCCGGCCTCTTCAGTCTCGATCAACGCCTGCACAAAAGGGCCTGTCGATTTCCTAGGGTCGATCATTGGCATGGTCTGCTCCTTCTTTAAAGGAGTGGTAAATTGACACCGCCCAGTCTCTGGGTTTATGCGAGGAATGAACAAAGGATTGGTGTTGAAAGCACCTATATAGATATAGGAGGTCTTCTTAGCCAGAGCTGGCTCCTCGTTCTCGATGTATTCAACAATCGTTGCCTTGGAGTCCCAGTGGTAGGAATGAGGGTATTTGCCCTTGGAATGCTTCTTCATCGGACCCAGAGCAGAGTATATGAAGCGTTCAAGGGTCGGAAGAGCAGCGGCGACAATGGCAGCATTTTTACCCTGATTGACTTCCATATTAAAGGCAGCTTCACTGTCTAAATTCGACTTCTGTCCGTTGGCAGCTGGTGCACTGTAGGGACCCCAGAAATCGGTGTTGAGGAAGATGGCATGCGCCCCATCGAAGGCAGTCCGCAGAGAGTCGATGTCGGACAAATTAGCCTGCACAACACCAGCACCCAGTGAGACTAAAGCCTGAGCAGCAGCAGACGATGGATCCCGCGTTACACAGCGGACGTGCCAGTTGGGCAGCGTCAAAAATGTATGGGCCACCGAGGAGCCCTGGTTACCAGTGGCACCGACGATGACGATGGTCTTTTGCGCGGCCGACATTCTATAGGAGGTGGAGATAACTCAAATTCAACCACTGAGTCGCAGAAGTAAGCGTCGTGTTTGAAAAAAAAAAAAATTGGAGACTAATGCGTACGTGAATCTTTGACATGGCATATCCATCCGATAGGATCCGGTCGATATTTATGCTGTTCAAGGTCTGCCCATGCCTTACAAATATTAGAATAAGCCATCATGGTTTTCGCCTCCATTCTGTCTTCTTCTCAGCAGCGACAATAGTAAATAATACGAAATAAAGCGATAAGCGATGATGAAGACGATCCCGGATTGGCTGGTGGCTTATAGTGCCTCCAACGCACCTGGTTGGTCCAAAATGCGTAAGCCAACTCGGAGCTAATCGGAGTTAACTATAGGTGGGGCATGTTGTCTCTCACGGCCTGTTATTGGCTGAAGGTGCCGGCGAGCAACATAAGGCGCTCCTTCCACGGCGACCACAACCTCCAATTAACTCTTTTTTCACCTTCACACCTCGTCACCCGCAAAGAGCAAGGAGAAAAGGAATCTGGGGTGATGGGAAAATGGAAAGGAGCCCGGCTTCTGTTCTTGCCAGCGCCAACCCTGGCACGACTAGCAACAATGGCAAGAAACGCTACAAGCGCGTGATAACGCCAGCCCGCAAAGCGCAGAACCGAGCTGCGCAAAAGGCATATCGTAAGTCTCAGCTCGACAGCCTGTCCAATGATGGTGAGGCAAGCAGATTGCTTATTTTCCAATATAGGGCAAAGACGGAAAGAACTGCGAGAGCAGCAGCTAAACGAACTCAAGGCGAGGAAGGCCTCCAACAAGCACCCAGAGCTTAGACCACACCCCGCGCCTGTTGGGCTAGGCTCAAAGAGCAACGTCACAAGCACGATAGAGAAACAGCCTGATTCCCGCGCCCAGTCTTTTGCTTTGCCAGTGGAATCGCTCTCTGAAGTGCTTGGCTTTTCACAAGATGAATACATGCACATGGCGATTCAACCGCAACCCGCATTGGATATGAATCAAGCTGTTGGAGATGACTTTTTTTCGAGGAACACATCAATGTCGATTCCGCTGGATATTATCGACATCATATACATGGGAAAACCAGATACGCTGATGCTTTCTCTGGGAGTTTCGGCTGAGTTCGATCACGGCATCGTACAGAACACTGCAGATCCTAGTACGATGCAGCTTACTCAAAATACAGCGAAAAGCGACCTACAATATCTAGCTTCGCTTGGACCTTTCCATGGAGGTGGATTTGCCGATCTGGAACAACTGTTCCTCAGAAACAAGAAAGCCCACCTTCATGCAGACCCATACGCGAACAATCTTGAGTTCCCGCAAGTTTCTCTCCTAAGAATCTGTCTCTCCAATGCGCGATGCTTAGGGATCAGTGTGGACGCGCTATTTGGCTGGAATTGCATGTCGCTCTGTTCCCCCTTTTATCGGCCTACCACCACGACAGCAGACGACCCCAAGGTCCTTCTAGCGGCAGTATCGAGCCCGTCAATCCCAAAAAATCTACAGCCGACATTGCCTCAAGTATTGTTCCCCCATCATCCGATCCTAGATTTAATTCCCTTCCCGGGTCTTCGAGCTTGCGCCATCACGTTAGCCGCGACTTCACCACCGCTACTTAGCCCACTTGAACTCAAGAAGGATATCATTTATGGTGGTCTAGTCTGCTGGGGTACGAGAAAGAACCCTGGCGGCCAGCCATGGGATATGCGTAGCTGGGAAGCAGCGCCATGGTTTTTGAAGAAATGGCAGCTACTAGTGGGTGGGAGAGATGGTGAGTTATCAAGACAGAGCACGTGGTGGCGAGCAATGCGGGGTGACACCTCCGAAGGAGGAGTTTTGAGTTGACCGTGTTGCGAAATCAGGATATATGGTGGTTCTCTGTGCCCAGTATTCTTTGATCGCCGCCAGAATGAGGCACGGTAGATTTATACACAGTCTACACATCCTTTCGCCTTGCACAGTACAGGCCTCGTTCGCTACATGGGTTTAGAGGGCGCATATGTCGAGTCCGGAATATTTGTGTGATACAATTAGCATGTCGCACTGACATGTCAGGTTGTTAAGAGCAGCGAGATCCTCACCACTCGAAGCCCACTCCAGGACCGCCACTGGGGAGAACTCGATACATGGCCATGATTCGGGCTCAATCAGTGGTCACCGGGGCGCCGAGTGACGCGTGTTGTTTTATTTTTGCGCGACAAAACTCTCGTCCTAGGGCAGGCTATGGCGCCATTGGATAAGCCAACCCCGGACTCTGTGAAGGCATATTATTACCCTATCAACCGGCTCCAGAAATTCCGGTCAGCCATAATTCAATCGCGCATTACCGGCTAAAGGGACTGGCCACGTGCGAGATCAACTGATAACAACGTGCAGCGTGTCATCACAACATCCAGCAGCGGCAAGACGCAAGCAGCGCAGGTCGGGAGGGGCCCGATTGGCGGCGGCGTAACTGTCTGATATTATCGTGTTGACCGAGATTCATTGAAAGTGCAATTAATTCGCCAGTCATTCACGATCAAGCCATGTTTCTGTTGGCAGCTAAAGCCAGCTGTTGCAACGCCGCGCGGGATTCTATGGCGTGCTCGCGCCTACGGCAGCACGCAATTGTGTTGCCGGGCCCATTGCGATAGGCCCGGTGCACAATGCCCACTGACCAGGCTGACGTACGCAGCGAGGGTCACTTTCGTTGAAATAAGTAAATAAAAGACCGGAGAATGGCAGATGGTTGTGTTATGATGCGTCGTGAGTCCAGTCGTCGCTTTGCTTCTTGTCCTAGGCGTCCTCCACCATGGCGCTCCTAGAGATCCCCGAGCTGAACACCCGCAAGGGCACGCTGCGTGCATATCACTTGGCCGCCATCGTCTTGTCAGTAATATATCTCGGAAGAAACAACCAAAAGTGACAGGTCAAGGTAAAAGAGAAAGCTAATGCCCATCAGCATCTCTTCGTTCCTCGCTGGTTACGATTCTGGCGTCGCCGGCGGCGTCCTCACCTACAAATCATTCGAAGCTGATTACAGGTTCAAATCATCGACCGAGTCCGAGGTTAGCTCGCTTACAATCGGCCTGGAGCAACTCGGCTCATTCCTCTCTTGTTTCTTCGTCTATCCGCTCACGAACAAGTACGGCCGCAAGTATGTCATCGCTGCTTCTGCCTTGGTCTTTGTTATCGGCGCATTGATTCAAACCATCAAAACCGGCTCGCTGGCCGGCTGGTATGTTGGCCGCATCGTGGCTGGCATCGGTATGGGCGGTCTCAGCATTGTCGTGCCCATGTATACGGCCGAGATGACTCCTAAGGAAATCCGTGGCCGCTGCGGATCCTTCTACCAGTGGATGTATACCTGGGGGGTCTTTGCCGCCTACTGGATTGACTATGTAGGCTACCTCCCTCATCGAATGGTCCCTGCCAACATTCTAACCGAGGGCACAGGGTGTCGCAGCAAGCAACAGCATCGCAGGAACATCGCGCGAGTGGCAAATACCGGTCGGCTTGCAAATCGTCTCGAGCGGCATTCTCTTCCTGGGGATGTTTACGCTACCAGAATCTGTCCGATGGCTGCTCAGCAACCACCGCAACGATGAGGCCTGGAAATCGCTGGCCTGGATCCGCGGTGACGAAGGCGAGAAGACGCTGGCCGAATTCAATGAAACTCAACTCGGGCTCAAGGCTGAAAAGGCTGCCACCGACAACTTCACCATCCGTGAGCTCTGGCACCCTTCCAATCGCTTGCGCTTTATCATCGGGCCCAGCATGTTCATCTTCCAAAACACCACTGGCAGTAGTGCCCTGGCCGTTTTTGCCCCACAATATTTCAAGCTCATTGTTGGCAACTCGGGAAATCGGGACCTGTTGCTGACAGGTCTCTTCGGTGCTATCAAGGTCATCGGCTGCACCTTTTTCATCTGGTTCATGGCTGAACGATTCTCGCGTCGTGGCCTACTCATGGGTGGGGCGTCGACGATGGCTGTATGCATGTTGATCATCACTTTGATTGTCAAGTACATTCCTACTCAAACTACAGGAGCTGTGACGAATGCCGGACGAGCCACCGTTGCTATGATTTACCTAGATATTATCGTAAGGTTTTTTTTTTTTTTTTTTTTTTTTTTTTTTTTTAATGCTTGTCCCTCGCGTTTGGTATACCAAAACACGTTGAAACTGACCATAATGGCACACAGATTTACAACTGTTCCTGGGGTCCGGTACCATGGGCATATGTTCCCGAAATTTTCCCAACCCGCATTCGCGCCTTAGGTCTGGCATTCAGTATGCTCGCTCACTGGGCATCTTCATTCTGCTTTTCCTTTTCCAGCCCGTACATGATCTCCAATATCAGCGAATACACCTTCCTCATCTTCATGGGCTTCGATATCTTGGCCACCGTCTTTACCTACTTCTTTGCCCAAGAAACACGGGGCAAGAACCTGGAGGCTGCTGCTGGGACTGAGTGGGAAGTTGCAGAAAAGGACGTGGCCCCCGAGGGAGTAGCAGAGAAGGGTGAAGCTGCTATTACTGAAACTGGTGATACTATTTTGTCTGAGGGAGACGGGAGAGTGGTCACTGTTGTCGCCGCACAAGATACCTTTGGCTCTGGCCTGAAAGGGCTTGGGTTGAAACATCGCTCTTAAGTCGTTACCACGATCTGGCCAGCTATGTTTCCTTCCCATCCTACTTTATATATAGATGGATGTTTCAAGGTATTAGATCGAAAAATATATTATAAAGTATTTTACTATTGTTGGGGCCGTTTGAGCATCAAAATAACACCATTTGAAACGGTATCGAACTCGGGAAACCCGTCGAGTAGTTATCAAAACCCAGGGTCATTTTGTGCATAGAGCATCAATCTAAGCATATATTCAATGTTACAAATATTTGGCAGACTTTTATCTTGTATGGGGCACAAGGTTGTACGATTTTCCATTGGTTGTATCTGTCCATTAGGGCCACTGTCTCGTGTTGATCTAACCCGATATAGCCACAATCATGAACAACGCTTATTGGTCATTTCATTCGTTGTTGGAGAGTAGATACTGGATCCTCAACTATTCCTATGCAAGTTAGTCGTACACGAGGTCTGCAGTTGTAGATGGTTATGTTATAGGAGAAATAAATGGCGTTCTTTTCAATGCTTTTCAATTGGGTGCCATTCCCACGAAAACACGGCACGGAGGGGCAGTCTCGCTTGTTAACGCAGGAGGAAGCAACCTTAGAAACAATCAACAGAATTTGCCTTCAAATCGGTAAGATGTTTGTCCGGTGGAATTAAAATCATCAATATAAATAGCTCTTATGAAGTTCTCAGTGGAAAAAATGAAAAACCTGATGTGCATCCAGCTCACAATCCACTCTCGGCTGTGGTTTGTTACATACACCTTTTTCTCTTTGCTATACACAAAGCGATATCTCTTACAAGAAATTCAAAGAATGGAGGCAAACCGAAAAACTGTACTCGTTACAGGAGCTAACGGGTATATTGGAAATGCTGTAGCCAAGGCATTTAACCGAGCCGGTTGGAAAACCTACGGCCTGATACGTCGTGAGGAAGACGCACCTGATCTTCGCCAGAATGAAATTCATCCTCTTATCGGTACCCCGAAGGACTTCTTATCTGAATCATCACACCAAGGCCGCACCTATGACGTCGTAGTTTCGAATACGGAGGACTGGGCTAACTACAAGGCCCATTTCGAAGATGTGAAGGCCATGCTGGTGGGACTGGGTAAACGAACATTGAACCAAACCGGCAAACGTCCCTTGGTACTTTTTAGCAGCGGTTGCAAAGACTATGGCATGACTGGTCGCCATGGGGATACCAATTTGGGTGCCCACACCGAATCCTGTCCACTGAACGTAATACCAATTTTGGAACCGCGAGCTTCGAATGTGGCCTCACTTCTGGAAGAGACTACAACACGGGAACCCAAACTACCATTCGATCTGACGGTTTTGCGGCCAACGAACGTTTATGGGTACGGATCTAGTTACTACGGTGCTCTATTTGCCTTCATGGAGAAAGGAGCAACGGAGAATGGTCCACTCAAAATTTTTGCTGATCCTAACAACATTATGCATTCTACTCATGTAGATGACTGTGCAGATGCATATGTTGCACTGGCAGAGCATCCCCAGAGAGATGAAGTCAGCGGTCAAGCTTTCAACATATCAAATACTAGATATGAAACTGTTCGGGAGGTCTTACAAGTACTAGCCAAGTCTTATGGCGTCACGATTGAGTACCAGCCTCATATCACGGGGGATTCCATGCCGGGAGTAATAGGAGCTTTGCTTCAATACACGCAATGGGTATCATCGGCAAAAATCCGTCGCGTCACTGGATGGGAGGAGAAGCGTTCCCTCTTTGTAGACGGTATCGAAGAATACCGTCTAGCCTACGAAGCGGCCGTGGCAGCAAAGCACCCTGGTACGCTGAAAATTGGCTCAGCCCTGGGTGGTCCAAATGACTTATTCAATCGATGGAGGAAGCAGAAGGTAGCAAAGGGGCACTAATTTAGTACTTAATGAACGCATGTGTCATTGATTTGCTCAAGTGCTAATCAGGGCATAAATTTCGCTAAATAATGAATTCTGTGCGCAGTGACCCCAGAGATTACCTTAAGAGCCGAAGCTGGGCAAGCAATACATGGGTTTCGTGTGACAGGAGTTTTTCGTATTCAAGTAATGCGTCATGATCAAATGGTATTTCGTAGGTTGATGAATTTGTGACAGGAGATAGAAGGCGGGCGATGTAGTTCGTCAAATTCATATCCCACCCAGCCTTGCAACGACAGGTACTAAGAACCGTGTCCTGGGCCTTGCGACGGGTATCAGGGTCAGAACTGTAAACTGAAGCAACACAGAGCGAGCAAAACACAGCTAAGACGAGGAATAGTTTCTGTTGATCTGAGGAACCATTATCAGACATTTCAGCATCCAATCGCGATTCCGAACGGTTCTCATCGATAAATAGCCCATGCAAAGGGCATCTGGCTTCTTCGCTGGCTCCACGGTCTTCCTCTCCCGGGGCACACGAGACTTTTGCCGGCAATTTCCCATATCCATGAAGAAGAGTCTCGCCAAGGCTTGTTATGTGCGAGAAGTCGATGTAGGGAAAGTCGTGGGAGTTGATCGATGCGTGGTCCATTGTGATGCGAAATTTGAGGAAAAACCCGCACAGTCCAAGTACATAGGCATCACATACCTGGGATACCGGGACACCATGACTAAGATAGATGTTCAGTGCTAGAATCCACTGGTCGAGTCTAAAAATCTCTAGGGTCAGGTGATCAAGTATTGTTTCGACCGAAGGGTAGGTATTCGTAGTATCTTTCAGAAAACTTGAATAGGTGTTTCGAGAAGCCCACAGACTCCGTATCTGAATCAATCTCTCAATTATTGTGAGCAAAGCCCACCGAGCATTATCCAGATTCGTGAACTCCGCCATATGCTCACCCTTGGACCGATCTGTCAGCGTAAAGAATCTTGCACAGTCAGAAGCATCAAAGTTTGTAAGTTGACACAAGAAACGCCCGAAAAGCGAATGAAAAATGTTTTCTTCTTGTGAATTGCGAATGTCATTAGCCTTCTGCAGTACTTTCCCCTTTCCCTCTTGAAAAAGTCTGAAGCCGGATTGCAAATGCGACAATGCTGACTGGTAATTGCCTTGAGAACTCTCAATGCATATAAAAAGAAAACATGCCCGTAAAAAGGTCGATGAAGTGTCTCTTTTTGTTTTTGTTTTTGATTGTTCTAATAGAGAACTGATCGCCTTTCCGTAGTGTTGCATAGCAGCCATGGTCCGTTGCTGCTGAGCCACGCCCGTGATATCGTGTCTGTATATCTCAAAGAACAAGCCCATGGCAGCCATGGCATGCTTTATGGCTGGTTCATGAAGGTTCTCGTAATATTGGGAATGAACCATCAACTCAGGTGGGAAGCATTTCAGACACCATTGAAAGAAATAGCCGAGGGCATGCTGGTCTTGGGCAGTTCCCGCATCGAGTCTTATCTTTATATCAGAAGATATGCTTGGAACGTAGTAAGTTATATGCAAAGACTTGGACTTTTTGTCTTCGGCGTCCGCACTAGAATAACCAGCACATTTGCGATTCGCCTTAATGCATCGCTGGCAGATAGGCTTGGCCTCGTCACATTTAACTCGCCTTGCCCTTTTTATTTTTTCAGCTCTCGAAACAGTCCCGACACTGGCCAATTAAAAAAATAATAATAAAAATAAAAAAAAAACAACGGAGGGGGAGAGAGGGAGGGATAACTAACTTGCACGTTAGGCAGCCTGTTCGGGTTCTGGACAACATCACCCGGCGTTTGATTGTTCGTTCCGCCATGGTTTTTCGCCGTTCACTAACCAGTATATTGGCTATACATGCATTAATGTACCATTCTAGCCTAGCAAAAGTTCGCCCTGTGTGTAATTGTCGGGAGGTTGATCAGGACTTGCTCTGGTGATTATTTTGATTATTAATTCATTCAGCTGGCTGTAATAGATTACCTAGCGCCGTAATTGACCCGTCTTTGCTCATGGGCCAATCGAATCAGCTCTCTATTTTACATTCTCACTCACTATAGGTTGATTCTCCTTTCCTATTCGATTTGGCCAATCCCCATTTTGAATCCTAATTTGAAAATACTTCGCTAGATTTTAAAATGTCCAATTTTAAATAGAACATATGTTACCCAGTAATCCGATGTATGAGCAAGCACTGATGGTTTATGTATCACCTTGCTTCTTTTTCTCCATAGATGGACCAAATTTATCCAGTGATATGGCTTCTTTGCTCATTGCCTGTGAGAAAGGCGACCATAGTTGGAACATCTCTCGGTTCTCCCCGCTGGCCTCGAAAATTAACTTCTTATACCATCCACCTGGGCCATAGCACTGGTGACAATAACCCCTGGCGCAACCACGTTCACTCGAATATTCTTGTCTGCATAGTCAATAGCTACCACACAGGTCATGGAAGCAATTGAACCTTTGGAGGCCACATATGCGCTCATGTTTAGGGTTGCACGGGTAGCCAAAAGAGAGGTTGTATTTACCATCGCTTCACCATTCGCGTAATTATTACTTTTATCGGAATACTTTTAGCCACTCTCTCCCCACCAAATAGTTCCATAAAACCGATTGCACCTATCTTAGTCTCACACTCTCTATCTCATTAATTATGGTGCTTAAATCAGCCCTGTGCTTTTTCATACTCTCCACGTTTGGCGAGAATGGGACAATAGAATTGTTGAGCCCACTATACAGCATGAGCCGATGAGAGCCGTTACGGCCGCAAATAATTGCAAACCAGCGAATTCTGTTCCATACTGTGTAGCCAAGATGCTGCCCATTATCGAACGGCCAGTAAGACAACTGTTAACAAAGCTAGTGGGGCTGGTTGTATTCGGATATCAGAAACATACCTGACAGATATCACCATTTGAAAGTGCCAAAACGTTGGCCTAAAGTCTCTGAGTCTCCGGACTTCCCAACACATGGTAGGAGTAAAGATACGAGATCCCCACTAACAAATACATATACCAAGCCGAAAACAATTGTCCCTAACATGGGACGAGTGGTAATTAAACGATAACCACAGACAAAGCATGGAGGCTCCCGTAAGCATGGCTTATGCAGTGAGGACATTGAAATAACCGATATAGTCGGAAATATAAGGTGGTATTATTCGTCCATGGACTGATGTAGAGCTATATTACGAGTCAGCTATATACCATTGCATCTATTTTAGGGCAGGCATACCTAATGATGGAAATTAGATACAAGGCAAGGGTCGGCGAAAACATTTTCTCCTGTGCCATTCTCGATGGATAGTCTAATGGGCCCCAGAGTCGCCACCTATTACAAATTAGTCATGATCGTTAATAGATACCGGTATTGGAGAGGTACATGACTAAAAATGAACCGAATGCATAGAGGGCAAACTGCTTCTGTTTGAACAAGGTCACGTTAAACCACGGTAGTTTGCTGTTCCATTTCCTGCGAGGAAGTCCTGCTCCAACCATAATACAAGATACCGCTAGGGGCACACCGACGAACAGAACTGTGTATCGCACGGCACCAAAGAATCTCATGGAGTCGATCACTCGGTTGAGAATGATGGGAAAATGACACCTGCGAGACTAGAGCCACAGGTGCCAATACCGACTGCCAGTCCTCGTTTTCTGATGAACCACTGTCCAACACAGACAATCGAGGTAGTAAATACACCACCCACATCTACCCCGAAGCCCAGGCCTTGGGCAAGGAAAATCTGGTGGTACTCTTTTGCGAGGCTGGTCATGCAGAGAGAGAAGACACAGAGAAGGCTACATGGGTACAGAACAGGAGCAGACCCGTATGTATCAAGTATACAACCGTACAGTGGACCCAACACCCACATCAAACACAGTTGCACAGCAAAAATCCACGATATGTCCGACGACGAGTATTGGCGAAGGACGGTCTGTTCATAAGTTGTTTGGAAACGCCTATCCTATTTCCAAGTTTCAGCTGAACAGTTTAGAGTATCAACAACCAATAATGACATACGCGTTCAAAAATTCAAAGGTAGCAAAAAGAGCTAGGAAACAACCAGCGACGCAAAGCCAGCCCTGAACACCCTCCTCTGGAGGTGGGAAGTCTTTTACGATTGCCATACCGACTGCAGATGGAAGTATTAAGGTGATGGGCTAAACATTCCCCGATTCCAGTTCAAGGTCTCCATTTATGTCCTTTTTTTTTCCCCTGCTCTTCGACATACATGGGTTGCTAATCTTGTAGTATACAGATCTCGATTATACAATCAATCGCCGACGGCGCCGAGAAGTGGGGGTCCCGCTCGTCTGCGCAGTTAACTATGGGTTTTCATTGGCCAACAATTATGTTCAAGGCAAATTATTAAATATCGCAAGGTGGTAAGAAACCTAAGAGTGTTATATGGTAGGTAGTATGGTTGAATATGGTGCGTAGGAGTCAAAATGCGAGAGTTCCAAAATGCCCATTTATAGGCACTCACTCGTGCCGCAAAAGAATTTACCATACCAACACATCTTTTACTTGGTGTGTGTGCCAAAAAAATATATATATTTGATAAGGGATATTCAAAAAAGGCAAAAAGAGAGGTCCTGCCCGGAATCGAACCGGGGCTACTCGGAGTCTTGCTGAGAATGGTCTCGCATCAGAACCGAGGTTCATAACCACTAGAACACAGAACCGTGATGGGATTAGGGGCCCTCTATTTAGGTCTATTAGCGGAAACCGTTTTATATGTGGGGCAAAAATTACTGCCGAAAACGGTCGAAAAAAATGAAGGTCCTGCCCGGGTTCGAACCGGGGCTACTCGCAATTCTATTTCAAAAACGAGGTTCCTAACCACTAGAACACAGAACCACTGTGATGTTTCAAATTCTACTTTAAATTTATAATCCATTGCCTCACGTAGCCCGTGTGACGAGAGTGAGAGGGCAATGACAATGAGTATTAGATTGTTGAATAATGACTGTCGCATTTTTACCGAAATCAAATGATGGTTCCGTGCGATTAAGCTAACTGGCTACTAACACCCTTCACTAACACCCGTCATACTTGTCCATGCTTCCAGTAAGGAGCTGGGGTCGATTGGAGTGAACGGCATGCCGCAAGCAATGCCAGTTGGCATGTAATCGCAAAACGTGGTGAAGCAGTTATTAGTACATGTAGGTTCGAAGCGGTAATTTAGACATGATGATAACATGCATCAATATCACAACATCATTGATCATTCGATGTTGATTCGAAATTTGAACGTGAGCCCCGTGTGGATTGCCGAGGACATGGAATCGCAAACTACATTATATATATATTCGCCATTCACATTACATGTATGTAACCCAGTCGACATCGACGTTGAAACAAAGATCCGTCTAAACAGCCCAATAACACCAACATTGAAAATATCTGACAGATCACTGAAGAACAATTATTAAACCCGATTAACCAAATAAAAAATCCTATAAGTATTGAAGACATTAACAAGGTACCTATAGAAGCATGTGAGAATCCAACGCTATTCGTCTAATAATTTTATAATCGGTTCCGTTTACCAGAACCGGTTCTGTGTTCTAGTGGTTATGAACCTCGGTTCTGATGCGAGACCATTCTCAGCAAGACTCCGAGTAGCCCCGGTTCGATTCCGGGCAGGACCTCTCTTTTTGCTTTTTTTTTTGAATATACCTTACCGCCTCTATCCACTCTTATCCTTCTCTTTTTTTGGGAAGTTGGAGAAAAGTAGTTAAAATCGGTAAATGTATATATGCACCCAAACACCCCTTTTTCAGCTCTGTTCCTCTCCGTGTGCGCATGAGTGTTAATCAAGTTAGCAGGGACGGGTATCCCGGGATTCCGCATTGGCTGAGCAGAACTTCTCTTCTCATCATTATTCAAAAAATATAAATAGAAAAGTTGCATTGTAGCCCAAACGGCCAATGTCATCTGCCACAGGGCTGGCTCGACCAGTATGCGTAAACTGTAAATTACGCAAGAAAAAATGCGACAGAGCCGAGCCCTGCTGTGGCTACTGCACAGCGTATGACCGCCGTGTTCATCGCAACACCCCTCTGCATGTTTCCTTCAAACACTAAAAACTGACACAAGGATAGGAAAAAACTGGACTGCCAGTATATACTTTCGACACACAGTTTCCAGCCCTTCCAGCTTCAATCAAAGCCGCTACCTGCATTTCAAAATGCCCTGGTCCGCTCGTCCCTGCTTCTCTCAAACACTTTGTCTAATATCCTCCTGCCTGAACCTACAAATATCCACTCTACGTTGCAATTCCAGGTTCTTCAAATAATCCAAACAACGGGCCAATCTGTGGAAGACGTTATCGCTCGCTACTCTTGCGGTGTGCACTCCTTCATCCCGATCATCTCGCACCCTTGTTTCCAAGATCAAGTTACCAACTATGCCGCATCCCCTTCTGGCCCATTTTCCGTGTTACTATTGAGTATATGTCTAATCACTTATCACCCGGCATTATCATCACACGCTTCGCAGTCTTTAGACCGAGAAACACTCTTTTTGACAGCAAAGACGATCTTTGCTCAAGCACAAACAATTTTCCCGCCTTCACTACCGCTCATCCAAGCTGGAATAATTATTGCCGTTTATGAGTACGCGCACCACAAAATAAACGATGCGGTGGCCTCTATATGTGGGTGTGCTAGGATGGGACAGGCAGCGCGCATCCACCTCGCGGAACCAGCCCAACAGGGAAATTCTGGCACTTGGGTTGAATACAAGACATGGTGGCAGATTATAATTCTTGAAAGGTATCATGTTTAACTCATTATCTATGCGTAACATGAGCTAAAGATTTCACTAGAACCCTTTTTTGTGAACTTGATGATTTTAAACTGCCTTTGGTAACGCAAATGCCTGATATGAGCGCTCTACCGCCAAAGGAACACCAAGTAAAGCCGAAGAACCAGGGAAGCCCCGAGACATCTTCAGTATATGAGGTGGAGTCTGATACCACAGAACATGTGGCGTTTGCAAGCGCGGCGCGAGCTGCGTGGTTTCTAGACCAAGTTTTTAGGACGCTACATGCAGAGGACCTTGACACAAGATTGCTTCAGCTTGACGGACTTGATCATGCTCTTCGTACATTTCTAAGCACTATCATGAATAGCGATGGAAGAGTATTGCGTCGGTATTGTACCGCAATTGTTCTGGCTATCAGGTAAGGTTATACCTGCTCAAGCATTCTTATTTCGGTCTCTCCCTTAACATTACACAATAGGACTCTTTACATTTTACACCTGCAAATTCTTAATCAAGCATCACAAATAAATCAATCTCACAAAAGGACTCCGAGTGAGCTGCGCAGCAAGTCTAGTGCAGTTTTGAACACTCTCATTACTATGACAGAGAATATCACGGCCGCACACAGCGATTTTTCGTTACTCTTGATGGACTCCCTTCCTCCTAGTTTCGCATTCATTATTTCGACTACGATCTCAAATATGGAATATTCTGAATTCCAAGGTGATCGTTTGGATTCTGCCAAGAAAAACCTTGACTCCTCGCTGCGGAAATTTCGCGAACGTTGGGAATCCTGAGTGAACACACCATAGGATAGGGAAACAAATAAAGTACCTTGCGATTTGTCTATTCTAAGGCTTTTCTATAGGAAGAAATGTGACTAGGTAAATAAAAACAAACATGAGCCACGGAAAAACACTAAAATTGAATGGGCTGCCCAATAGAATTACTTCATCACTAGCATCGTCGTAGCCGACTGTTGGGGAAGGAACCCCGACTATTCGGGGTATCCTCGGAGTGGACCATTTACTGTGCTGAATCAACAAATCACAACGCCAAGTTCTTGCAAGAAAAATAGTATATAAAGGTGGAAGAAAATTTTTCGAAATAAAATATTTTTTTAAGCCATAAATATATGCACGTAAAAAAGCAATTGATTTAACCTTGCGGAGACAATTCACAGAAACCGGGACCATATCATCCGGGAGCTGTCAACCTCGATTATTCTTTCTTGAGAAACAAAAACCGAAAAAGCCAACATGGTATCTGAAATCCCATTGACAAGGACGGCTCTCGTCAAGGTATCTCCTGGTCAAGCCGCCATAACTACCCAGCCCATGCCAGCCCTTCAACCAGGTTACGTCCTTGTCCAGACCAAGGCAGTTGCTTTAAACCCTGCTGACTGGACTGATATTGATTACGTTGGCCCCCCTGATGGTTTTAACGAAGCGGTATCTGCAAGTCAAAGTCGCTATGAAGGTTGTGTCACCGGTCTCGACTACGCAGGAATTGTTGTACAAGTCGAACCACTTCTGGACGTGACTGCCGCATCAAAATCACGGGTATTCCAGCCTGGAGACCGTATATGCGGCTCCTCACATGGTTGCAACGCTTTGCATACCGAATATGGAGCTTTCACAGACTACATCGTTGTAAAAGCAAATCTACAGATGCACATCCCCGACCATATGAGTTTCGAAGCCGCAGCAAGTTTGGGAGTCGGCGTGCTTTCGGCTGGAATGGGGTTGTTCCACGTTGGTGGACAAGGAATCCCGCCTCACTTATTGAGTGAGACAACAGCTAATAATAATGACAAAAAATGGATATTGGTGTATGGGGGCTCGACTGCAACCGGGAGTATTGCGATACAACTTGCGAAACTGTGAGCATTTTACCTTACCTCTTGTTGAAAAGCTTTCAATAACGACAGGAATTATACAGGGCAGGATACAAAGTTGTAACAACTTGTTCTCCGCGGAACTTTGATCTTGCTCGACGGCTAGGTGCTGATGCTATTTTCGACTACGTACGTTCAACATAATTAACATACCCTAAGAAAGAAAGAAGAAAGACTAACAACAATATAGAGAAGCCCAAATATATCTTCTCTCATAAACACGGCAACTTCGAATACTCTCCGGTTCGCGTTTGACACCGTGGCCACGGATCCGACCGCGGAAATCTGTGCAAATTCTTTCGGTCCTCCACTGAAGAGCGACTCGGGAGAAGCAGACTTGAACTCGGCATTATATGTGTCCCTACTCAATCCACAGCTACCACAAGAGATGCCATTTGCAGTCGAGAAACGCTTTTTTCTAGGCTACTCTTGTTTGGGTTCTGAGTATTACTTCGAAGGAGAAATCTTCCCTGCCTCGGGCGTGGATCACGAGTTTGGTGTTGATATCACACGTCTCGTGGAAATTTTGCTTCAGAAAAAGATGCTTCAAAACCATCCAATCAGTGTGAATGAAAATGAGGCCCAGAAAGGAGGTTTTGAAGGAGTCTTGATGGGGTTGGATAAGTTGAGGAAGGGTGAGGTTAGTGGGAGGAAGTTAGTTTATACTATATAGTTCCCTAGGTTCCTGCAAGTATAGCATGGAGTGCATCCGAATGAGGGCACTCTACATGGCAATTTAGATCTTATGACAATATTTTTGCCCATTGTCAGTACTTTTTTTTCCCCCTTCAGCGTACCACGTATTGATCTATACACTGTATCGTGGCTTATCGACAAGGACAGACGGACCTCGGCAAAACCGGCTTCTCCACATCAGATAGATACATAATGAGTCTGGCCAACCCTCAATTTTCTTCCCACCCACTAATTATTATTCAGAGAGAACATTAGACATGTCCGACACCTTCAAGGGCTGGGTTGCGCGCTCGGCTACCAGTCCGCTCATCTTCACCACATTCCAGCCTAAGCCATTCACGCCCACCGACATCGAAGTCGCCGTGTCGCATTGCGGCATCTGCGGCACTGATCTGCATACTTTGCGCTCCGGCTGGGGACAGACAGATTACCCCTGCGTCCTGGGCCATGAAATCATCGGGACGGTGATACAGATGGGCTCTACCGTTTCTCATTCAGGGAATTTCAGCTTAGGCGATCGTGTTGGAATCGGCGCGCAGAGTGGCGCTTGTCTGCGGGCCGATTGCGAAGCGTGCACCGACGGACAGGAAAACTACTGCTCGCGCATGGTTGGAACGTATAACGGGCGATACGCCGACGGAAGCCGGTCATGCAGTGGATACGCGACTCGCTGGCGTGGCCCAGCGCATTTTGTTTTCAAGATCCCAGATGCATTGCCTTCGGCGGCTGCGGCGCCGCTGCTGTGCGGTGGAGTGACGGTTTTTTCCCCCTTACGGAAATACGGTGCGGGCCCGGGCAAATCTGTGGGCATCGTGGGCATTGGAGGATTGGGTCATTTGGGGATTCTGCTGGCCAAAGCAATGGGGTGCAGTCGCGTCGTAGCGATCTCGCGGACGGGGAAGAAACGGAAAGACGCACTGGATGAAAAGACCGGATTGGGAGCAGACGCCTTCATTGCTACGGATGAGGAAGAGAAATGGGGCAGGGTACACGCCCGCACGTTGGATCTGATCATCTGCACTGTCGATGGATATGAAATGCCCTTGGGCCAGTATCTACGATTGCTCAAAGTCGGAGGGACCTTTGTGCAGGTGGGGGCCCCCGAAGGACCGCTGCCTCAGATACATGCGTGGTCCCTGATCCAAAAAGGCATTCAACTGACCGGATCGAATGTTGGTTCGCCGGAAGATATCCGGCAAATGCTACAGCTGGCGGCCGAAAAGCGTGTTCTTCCATGGGTCGAGCAACGGCCGATGCGTGATGTCAATGATGCCCTGGCCGACATGCATGCCGGCAAAGCACGATTCCGATACGTATTAGTGAATGATGCAGGCTCGGCCAAGTTATGAGCCTGGACGCTACTTGTAATGTAACCATGTAAAGCTATGGGTGGTAGATTGTACTCTATTTTGCTACGTACATACACAACGATTCTCCCGGCAGAATGCTGTCTGCCATATTATTATCCTAACTTATCTAACGACATCTGAGTCGATAAGGCTACCAGGATCAGAATATCAAACCCCTGACTTGTTTGATTTTCTTGACATTGATATCCCTCCAGAAGTAGACCGACGCCAGCGTGATGCTATAGAGACATGTCGCAGCGATCAACATCAATTTCTGGGTATCGCCATATGCTTGGTTGATCCCGTCCCGAGTCGGATTTCCAACCGGATAGGACGACTGCACTGTGATAGAGCCGTAAATAGAGGCGAGATCTTTCTGGGCATCCGCTGGTAGGTATTCGGCGAGCTTCTTGGGGAATACGCCGGTCCATATAGCCCCGGCAATGGTCGAACCGATAGCATTGCCGACCGAGGTCATCATGCCTTCCATAGACAGAATGGCTGGGATGAGTGCTTGGGTGGTGACCGCCATGACAGTCATTTGTTCGCAGATGACCAAGGTTCCACCGCCAAAAGCGACGAAAATTTGGCACATGACAATGTAGCCAATGTTGACGTCGGGTTGGCGGAACTTGATCATCAACCCAACCCCAAGGATCGTGATGGGGACACCAAAGTAGAGGGCCTGCCATCTGAGTCGGCCATTATACCGGATAATTATACCCATAATAAGCGACCAGAAAGTTGACCCGACAGTATAGATATTTTGAATATAGGTAGCGTGCGAGACGCTTTGGTTGAAAACGACGATTAGCATTGAGTAAAAGTAGCTGTCCCAAATGTACCAGGCGGTGTACAAGCTGGCGATCATGCTGAAGGTGAAAAACACAGTTCGGTCTTTCATCAATGACCATGGTATGAATGTCACCGGAGCTAGGTACCGTTCGTAAAAGGCAAAGAAAAGGACCAACAATCCGCCAAAGATGATGAAGCATATAATCAATGGTGATCGCCATTCGTCCTGCTGGTAGGTGTAGATGTTGAAAGCCAATAAAAACAATGCGAGTCCAGCAGCAATAAGCAGAATGCCAATAACGTCAAACTCGCGGCCATAATATATGACGTTTTGGGCAAAAGAGCGTCCGCTCGGCTCGGTTGTGAGGAGACCCTGCTTTTCAGCCTTGCGCTGATTGTAGTAGAAAAGTCCGAATAAGGGACTGCACACAACAGGGAGGACAATGGCCCAGATACCGAAGCCCCAGCGGAAGCCGATAGTGGACAGGATACTCTGGGCTGTCGGACCATACGCCCATACTGTGGCAATCCAAGGGGAGGCGATAAATGCAATCATAAATGCCCGGTTTTGAAGCGACGACGTGTCGGCAACGAAAATGGTTAATGAAAAGTCAACACAGTTGTATCCGGTCATGTAGAAGACCTGGGCGGCACAGTACGTTTTGACGTTATTGCATGCAGCCATCATGATGAAGCCTACAACCATGCATGACACTACGAGGGCAAAGCCTTGAGGGCGCCCCCAGATGTCAATCAATTTTGCATAAGGAAGCTTGAACAGACCGGCAACCAAACTCGAAATGACGGATGTCAAAGCTGTTAGTGAATGAGCCTGAAACGAGCTAGTGACATAGGGAGTGAGTGTTGACGAAATGCCCGAAGAATAGGCCAGGACAAACTCGATGACCCAGATACTGTTGTTATTGTTGTTGTAGTCGTTAATTTCCATACATTCGTCACAGTCTCTTGAGGGTGGAAACCTACTTGGCATAAGCAAACAGCAGCTGGTTTCTCGTCCAGACCTGGTTGACCGCCTGGGCACCCCGGACTCCATGCTGGGCTTGGGAGTCGACCGGGGGAGCATCGTCCGCCTCGACCTTGGGCTCAATTGTAGTCTTTTCTTCGTCTGCTGCAAGGGCCGGCGAGACGTCGGCAACAGGGACGTCACTTGTACGAAAGCGAAACCTACGCATCTTGATGTGTATCGCAGACAAGGGTGTAGACCAGTCAACAGCAGCGGACAGAGCAGCAATTGGCCATCGTGAGGGGGAGCCAGATTGCGATTTAAATAATGCAGAGTCTGTTAGGCCGGAGACTTGCTGGACTGGGCTTGCTCTATTGCGCCACAAACAGCGAATGCGTGTTTTGGCGGGAAAAAGTAATCTTATCTGATCCGAGTAGGCCAATGATTATTCGCTAAAGGTTATGGACAGACCCATAGCCAATCCCTAGCGTCCTGCATCGCAGTGGTGCTGCCCAATGAGGGCTCGCATTGTGGGCGGCCGATACCGGAAGTGGAGATGACGTGTTTAATTCCAGCCAATCAGGGTAGCAAAATAAATCAGATAAGATGCCTTCCCAGAACGGGCCTAGTATTTATTGTTTTTTTTTCTGGCGGCACTCGCTCACGTGGCGCGATTTCCTTTTCGGGAATATGCGATGCATCTAGTTCCTGCGACGCAAGAGAATATGTGCGCACTAATCAGCTAGTGGCCACGGATCTATTGCCTGATCAAATGGGTCGCCATATGGTGGGCAGTTTTAATTTGTTCCTCGCCTATGAGATTGGTGTTTTGGGCTCTCCGGTGGAAAACTAGTTACACGTGGTCTTGTATGGTGGAAAAGAAATAAGTATGAAATATATTGCGAGTCATTGGGTTCTAGACTTGTAGTTGTTTCTACGCTATGCTTGCCTAGTTAAACTATCACGTACGTAATTGAATAATCGAATTGGCGTCCACGCCTTGGCACGGAATATTATTTTGATCAAAACTTGAACAGTCTCGAAACCGCCTCAAGTGAACTTATCATCGGCCATTACTGACTAGATATGCTTGTCGCACGTGACCAAACTGCTAAACTTGAGTTTGGAGGAAGAGGTTTCTGGGACAATCTTCTATTATCGTCAAAAATAAAACGAAAGTTTGTTTGATTCCGGCTTTTCATTTTTCTCTGTGAGGGGAGCGGATATTTAGAGTAAATGTCTTACCTATTTATGCACTGACCAATGTGAAACCTGGAACAACAAATGCATATATCACTCATGTTGATTGTCACAGGTTAAATTCGCTCGTCGTCAACTGGGTGACTTTATCTATCAATCCGGGGCCGTTCTTCCTTTTTGTTCGCATCTCTCATGTTCAATGTTACTAATATGTGTGGTTTCATTGCTGACATAGACTTCTATCTAATACAATATGGCAACCAAACCATGCAAAACTATCTTACGACATGGAAAATAATCACCCGATAGATTGATCGACTGTGGTCATGATTTGGATAGTAGCTCCTCAGACCTCGGTTATACGAAGTCGACTAATGAGAAGATTCGCATTTCAGAAAGGATCTCCCATGCATCGAGAAACAAACTGGGAGGAGCTGTTCTAATTAGTGACCACGCCAGATTTTCTGTACTGTGTGCGGAAAAATGCCCCACTGTACATACCACTAATAATTGACTTGCCCCGCGCTCCCTCGGCTCGTCGGTATCACGCATCATCTCCGCACGCGCGTGTCCTTCCGGATGGGCTGATATTTTGATGGCCGTGCTACCAGCCTATCGCGCAGTGATGACTTCAAAAGCTGTCGATGAAGAGATGCCTGCTCTGTTAGTTGACCTCGGTTTAGATAAGTGCTAGAATGAAGGCTATTGTTGTATAAAGGACATGTAGACAAGTATTTAATGTATTATTGTTCCGGGCGTAACAACATTCATTAATTAATGATATCTGCTACTGAATTAGTACTCATTATTTTTCAACAGGTGCTGCTTGAAGAACACATCAATTCATACCAGCTGTATTCGCCATGTCGAACGTGGCCCAATTTGTCCAAGTCAAGAACATCGATATCAAGCAACTGGCCAGCCAGCTTGTGAGCTATCTGCGAAACACAAAGGGGACCTCACTCAAACAGTATGTCTCTTATGGAATACCTACTCTGGTACTTTACCTTCTCTGCCAAGGTCGCCTCCGCTACTCCCGGGCTCGTTACCTGGAAAAGAAGTACCCGTACACTCGGGATACCTTCTGGAGGATGACCGACTATGATGCATGGGAAATCCAAAAAAGCATTCTGCAACTTGAGTTTCCTTTTATTAGCCTAAAGGCCCTTCAATTTGCATTGTTCAGGGTATGTCTGCCTCCCCACTCCTATCTAGTCGCACTTGAGCCCTTTCAAATTGACGCCCGGGCATAGACCTACGGCATCCCAACTATATCCAGCCTGCTGGCCAGAACAACACAGTTCTCGGATACCGCCACATCTTTCAAAAGATATGCAGACACCGCCGTCCTGATTGGTGAGTTTATGGCATTTGAACCTTCCTCTCTCCGGACACACGAGGCCATTGCACGCACTAAGTTTTTGCATATGGGTTACCGCCAGAGCGGCAAGATACTGGAAGACGACATGTTATACACGCTCAGCCTATTTGCTTTGGAGCCTATCCGCTTCATCGAGACCTATGAGTGGCGCAAGCTCACAGACCTTGAGAAATGTGCCATTGGCACATATTGGAAAAGTCTTGGAGATGCACTGGAAATCAGCTATGAAAAGCTTCCATCTGGGACCAAAGAAGGGCCAAGTAAATTTCGCGACGGCCTTCACTGGCTCAAAGAGATCAGTGTATGGAGCCAGGCGTACGAAATCACCAACATGAAGCCTAGTGCAGCCAATAAAGAAGTTGCAGATAAGACCACTGACGTCTTGGTCTTTACGCTGCCACAATTCTTGGAACCAGTCGGTATAGCATTTGTCTCGTTTATTATGGATGATAGATTAAGGAAGGCCATGATGTATGCGTATCAACCACTTTCTTATTTCTTGTTTTCTGCAGAACTAATGGTGTCATTACAGGTATGACCCACCCAATAAAATGTATAATACGATTTTCACTTTTATTCTTCAAACCCGGAAATACTTCTTGCGACATCTTGCTCTTCCACGTCCTTTTTTCATGCGCCATGACGTTTTTACGGAAGAACCGGATGAACATGGCCAGAATTTCATCAAGATTTGGGAAGCGGTCCCGTATTATGTCAAGCCTACTCTATGGAATCGATGGGGCCCTGCATCGTGGTTAAAACGGCTATCTGGTCTGCCTCTACCAGGCGATGAAGGAGATAAATTCCACCCTGGTGGTTACCAGACTGCGAGTATTGGGCCAAGATATTTTGAGGGTAAGGGAATTTCCCAGATGGAGGAGACCAAGGCAATCCTTAGGAAAGGAAGAACGGGCGGATGTCCGTTTTGAAGCAGCCATCAAATTTTGTTATATCATACGTCCATAATCAATTGGTCCATGTTTACAATATGGCAGCACAGTCATACCTAAGGTTTTACTCTGCCCTACTAATTGATAGCGATAACTTAAGCAGTACGGCATACCTTTCTTAAGATACACACGACACTACTAAAGATATCGGAAATTTGTAAAGTCAAATATGGATTGACAGATCCAATAGTAGAAGAACATTTGAAGTATATTTTCATAAATGCTATAATTGAAAAGTCTAAGGACTGTTCCATTTGTGTTCCGAAGTCTCAGTGACCTATGACAAATAGAAATTTCAAAGGGACAGGAGAAACTGTATCTCCTATTTCTTTTCATCTTGTGGAATATACTTGAAATTAAAACTGGTCTCATTTCGCAGTCCCGTTTTTACATCCATCAAATCTTTCCAGAACGGACTGTCAGAAGACTGATATCACTAGTTTCCATACGTGGAAAAAAAAAATAAAAAATACAAAACGAGGAGGAACAAACCTCGATGTGCGTGGAATCCACAAACAGCACCGCCCGGCATACAACACTGCATAAAATACGGTAAACACACATGCAGCAAATGCTCAGGCAAAGGGACTTGGATGTCCAATCCCCAAAGCATTAGCCAGTTCTTTCTGTTCCGATAAGCTGCCGAGTCATGGCTTCAAGTACGCCTCTAGACGCGTACAATGGGGGCATTTTCTCCAAACCAAGTATGATGTTGCGGGCCAACACACCACTCGCGCGTTGGATGTACTCCGGCCATTAGGATTGACACCTCTTGCCATTTCTGGAGACTCAAACCACTCGGTCGGCGTCCCAATATACCAAGCTACTAGCCGCCATAGCGCAATGTAATCAGCAGCTTCTTGCTTACTCATGTAGATGCCCTGACATGGAAGACCGATCCAAATAACGATGGGCGCAAACGAGCAGATTGTCCCAATGCAATCAAGGTCATTTATCGGGATACACACCTTTTCCACGTCGTAATATGCCGCCCGCCCGCTAGATAGTCCTAAGATACGGTTTCTCACAGCAGCGTGTAGCAACCGAACGCGAATGGTTGAAGCGTGACTGGCCGCGCCAGGGCGAATTGACTCCAAAGATTGCGAGACTTGTAGCGTATGTTGAAATGCCTCTAGAAGCCGGTGGCGCACTGCTTTGGTAGAAAACCCTCCTGTGCGACTGAGTGTTTCAACAACTTTGCCAGCGTCCCTGAACTGATTAGTAGGTATCCATGCTGCTGGAGAAAGCAAGACTTACGTTCCACCGTGTAGGCTCTGAAAGCCAACTATTGAGGTACACCAGAGTCAGATCAAAGTTAAAACATCATAGATCAAGAGAAAAAAGAACCAACCGCAATAGTTATTGGCGGACCGTATCGGTAGTAGACCCTGACTTCTGTCGATCTGTTCCCAATCCACCCAGTCCGGGATCGTGTTCACTTGTTCCCATAGAGCTTCAGGTACTTCACTCCTGCCATGATTATCCCTTAATAATGCATACATGTCTGTTTTCGACAAACCAGGCTTTTCTGTCGATGGCTGCTTCTCGGATGCGTCAGATATAGAGGCGCTTTCTGCCTCTTTGGCAGCAGCAGTAACTCGTTCAACGGTTCTACGCAGTTATTTGCAAGAGAGTCCATCTGGTGACGAAGAGGCTCCATCTGATCTGCAGTGAGATGACGTGGTGTCCAGCGGAAGTCGTAGTCCCAGCATCGCCGCATGTTGGGGTCGGTGTACACACATTTGCATGCCTTAGTGTTGTGGGTATTAAATCGATATTTGACAAATGTGTTGGTATCAATATCAGCAAGACACGAATTACCAGCCAGCTGATCTTATTGTACTATATAGTCCTCTCGTGGTTTGTGGTTCTTGTTTATGCGCGAAAGTTGTCATGGAACTACACGTGAGTGTGATTTCGATATGAAGCAAAAGAAAGATTCTAACAAGTATCGTCAGCCTAACCCCGAGGCTCCAAAGAAGAAAATCGCGGCAACTATCACAAATTCAGCAAATATTTTGCACGTTGATTGTCTCCTAGATACATGCAGAGCACTTCTTCGCTCTACAAGACACTAAACCAGCCTCGGTCCGATGGACCATGGATTGCCGGAGGGGCAACATGGGGAGCCGACCACCTGTCATGTCATTCCAAGTAATTGGGTTTGTTGATTATTGGGCGTGGGTTCAATTCATTTGCCACCAAGTCGAGGAACAAGGAGCATGGCCACCCCACGCTCTTCGGCGTTACTGTTCAAGGGTATTAAACCAAGAGTTGTAACATGTCGAAACGCTTTCAGCATAGAAATAGATTCATTTCCCATCAAATAGGGGGTTCGTTATGTAATGATAATGGTAGTAATACCATGGTGGGACGCGCCGAATGGACAGACCGCACTCACGGGATTCGTGTCAGAAGTCCCCGTGACAAAATAGACCTTCAGGAACAATAGAGATAGAGTCGTATCCTAAGATGGAACGAGCCCCGCCACATTTCTACGCATGGAACCTTCTACAGAAAGAATGAGCAGTCTAACTCGCATCGTCAACCACCACAGACCAAGCCAGCCCCCAGCTCCCTTGTCCGCTAGAACAACAAGAATTGCGAGTACTACCGTCCACAGGGAAATGCGACTATAATTTTTCCAGAGGGCGCGCAATGGGCCAACTTCTTGATCGGCTATAGTTTCGCCACGTTTGAATCCGAGTCGATTTTTGATCTCGACGTTTGAGGGATCTTGCTGAGAATAAGGCGGGAAACGGAGGGCAAAGTAAGCACTGAGCATGGCGCCTGGCTCAGCAATGTTGCGCATGTGAGAGAATTCCCGGAAACCGTGGATGCCGTGGTAGGCCCCATATCCGGACTCACCGACGCCACCAAAGGGAGCTCCGGGCACTGCAGAGTGTACTAAGGTGTCATTGATTGTGACACCACCTGAGGCTGTTGATGCAATGACTGTAGAATGTTTTAGACGGGGCCAAGTGATGTCGGGCATATAAGAAGACCTTACTATGATCAATTTCCTTTCTGTTTTGGCTAAAAATGTACATTGCCAATGGGTGAGGCTTGCTTCACATTGAAGCTGTGTCAGTAAGAGAGAGAACAAGAGAACCAACAGTACACCGACCTTTTGATCAACTGAATGGCTTCCTCTGTTGTCGCAACAAGTACTGGGCAAATTGGGCCAAATATTTCCTCCTTCATACTCGGGTCTTGAAGAGGAAGGAAAAGTTAGCGGCCATAAAACATGCTCAATGGAGACGGCGTACCATCAACCTTAATATCGGTAAGGATGGTTGGGTGGATCTTCAAGGTGTCGTGATTAGTTACTCCGCCATAAGCAATGCTGCCATTAGTGGTGTCTATAACAGTTTTCAAGCGGTCAAAGTGCTTCCTGTTGATAATCTTGGCCATCGAGTCGGATCCATCCACACTGAAATCCTTCAAGTAAAATTGCATGCGTTCGACGAGTTTCTCAGCGATGCTCGGATGGACTAGGACATGGTTGACCGCCACGCAGATCTGGCCAGCGTTGATGTGTTTGCTCGATGCGATGCTTTTGGCAGCGAAGTCGACATCGGCCGAATCTGTGACGATGGACGGGCCCTGTCCACCGAGCTCGAGAACAGTGGGGGTAAGGTGCTTGGCTGCGGCGATTGATACATGGCGTGCAATGGCTGGAGAACCGGTGAAGAATATGTGATCAAATTGTTTTTGCAACAACCGTGCAGTTTCCGTCGGCCCCCCAGTGATGACGCGGATGGCGCCAGTATCCATGTATTGCGGGATGAGGTCTGCCAGGCACGCCTGTGTCGCCGTGGCAAGTTCAGACGGCTTGAGCAACACCGTGCAGCCCGCAGTAATGGCAGCCACTAGCGGTAGTAACATGAGATGTACCGGAAAGTTCCAGGGGCCGATGATGAGCACTAGGCCTCTGGGTTCTGGCCGTACGGTGGCTCCCATCAAATAGGCTGTGGAAAAGGAAGCGCCCTCTGGCCGTTTAGGTGCGGTCCAGTCGTCGATGTGCTCGAGATGATCGAGAATTTCGGTCAAGGCGGCCGAGCACTCTGTAAAGGTGGACTCGTAGCTATGTTTATTCAGATCCGCATGCAACGCATCCAGCAGGCGGCTCTTGTTGTCGGCGACTAGCCACCATAGCTGCTTCAGCTGCCATTTGCGCCATGGGATTGACTTTGTTCTGCCGGTGTTGAAGGTGGCACGCAGCGTCGTATACGCGTCATCAGCTTGCTCGGCGGTCGTGTAGGTAGAAGCCATAGTGGAAGTGCGTTGAATGGAAGTTAGGGCTGGCGATCTGGGGACACAGAACGAGATAGAGCGAGAGAGCGAGAGAGCAGTAAGAATGACCAAGGCCAAGTCCGCCTACACAAGGGGTTGGAAGGGCCTGCTCATGACCGAAGGGCAGGGTGTAGCAGAGGGAGAGGGAGAGGCAGAGGCAGAGGCTGAAGCAGAGGCAGAGACCCAGGTGGGAGACATCCAGAAGTCACGGCGAGGATGTCGTTTGGGGAAGGAGCGTGTGTCACGTTTTTTCCCCTGCGCCTGCCTGCGGAGTCTGCGTCTCGTCATTTCCATCCCCAACCTCCTCCTCATCGTCTCCTCGTCCTTCTCCAACATAATTTCTTGATTCGCATTCGCATCATCGTCCAATATATGGTTGATTTTTCCTAAAACTAGCTAGTGGCGATCCCTGCCGTCGAAACTTGAAGCTCCATCGAAGAGCCGCCACCATTGGCTACATACCCCGTACAGCACGCTCATTATTGTAACCTGTCATCTGTGCCACCGAATCCTTCCTCCCACGCAATGATAGCCCGCCCCCCCGCATTGACTATTTCCTCGACCTCCTCACCTGGCCAACCGAAGCTGCCGACCGAGCCGACCCGGCCCCCGCCATTGGAGCCTTGATGACCGGCGTCTGTTTTGTTGTGTAACCTGTGTTGTTGCTACTGTTGTCGTTCGCACCTTCACTACCACCGACTACTGGCAACTCCATCATCCCATCAAGCACCATGTTCCAAGCAGACAGGCAGTGGGGTCTACCCAGCAAGGACATTTTGTCCTACATCTTCGACAACCCTGCCTACGACCAAGACAAGCCGGTATGGCGGGCAAAAAGGCATTCCTGAGAACCTGCAACCAAATCTAATAACAGTTAGATTTACGTCGACGTCCATAACCCCTCACGATCCATCTCATGTAACCAGGCCCGGCGCATCGTCCGCCAGCTGATTGCCGGCCTACGAACTGCCGGATTAAAGCAAGGCGATTGCGTCGCCATCCATTCGTTCAATGATGTAATAGCTTTGCTTCCCTCTCTATATCACATTGTTCTTACTGTTTATATAGATATACTACTGCATGCTGGTGCTCGCCATCATTGGCGCAGGCGGTGTCTTCACCGGAACGAATCCATCTTATACCGCTGCAGAGCTTTCTCATCATTTGAAGACATCCCAGAGCAAATTTCTGATCTCTGAGCCAGAAATTATCGCCCCTATTATCATCGCCGCCAACGAAAATGGGATCCCTGACAGCAACATTTGGATCTTTGATACACAAGGGCAGAAGCTCCCCGAGGGTCACCGGTCGTGGAAGAATCTGTTCAACCACGGGGAACAGGACTGGGTGCGATTTGATGACCCAAACGTTTCTCAAAAAGTGCATGCGGCTCGACTCTTTAGCAGTGGAACGACCGGACTTCCCAAGGCAGTAGCTATCACTCACTTGAACTTAATCGCTCAGCACGAAATGACAGAGTGTGCCCATCCTCGGCCGTATGATGTAAGTTTATCGACTTTTAGCCAATCCCCGATATCAGCCCCCCACCCTCTAATGTGTATTATGAACCTTTCCACTAATAATTATCCTAGATCTCTCGTGTCATCGCAATCCCGATTTTCCACGCTGCCGCCGCCCCATCAACGCATGTTGGAGCTCTTGCGGGCGGTGATGTTATATACATGATGCGCCGCTTTGATTTACAGGTATTCCTCCAAACTATAGAGAAATACCGTGTAACAGAAATGGCCATGGTGCCACCTATTGTCCTTGCTATTGTCATGTCGCCATTCACGAAGACGGGGCCGTTTTTGAAATCCGTTCGATTCGCCTCATGCGGGGCTGCACCCCTCGATAAAGACCTTCAGGCCAGATTTCTACAATTAATGAGTGACGGAGCTTCATTCACCCAGATTTGGGGCATGACTGAAACATCGTGCATCGCCACTATGTTTCCTCATAACGAACACGACGACACCGGCTCAGTTGGGCGACCGATTCCCAACTTAGAGCTCAAGTACATTGCAACCCATTTTCACGTTGACTGATTATCTGCTAATTGTATACTTTTCAGAATTGTTGACGACGATGGACACGATGTCTCTGAATACGGAGTCCGCGGGGAGCTGTGTGTACGCGGCCCAACGGTAACCCCGGGCTACTTTGGCAATGACAAGGCCAATGCTGAAAGTTTTGACTCGGATGGATTTTTTAAAACTGGTGACATTGGCTTTTGTGACAAGGTGACACATAAATGGTACATTGTTGACCGTAAGAAAGAGTTGATCAAGGTTCGCGGATTCCAAGTGGCTCCGCCCGAGCTGGAAGCTGTTTTACTTTCGCATCCTCAGATAATTGATGCCGCAGTAATTGGAGTAAGTATCCGCGGCGCCGATGGCGAGCTACCACGTGCATACGTGGTTCGGAGACCTGGCCCTGAGGGAGCCAAATTGACGGAGGAGGATGTCAAGAAGTATTTGGCTACCCGTTTAGCCAAATACAAGGCCTTGACCGGTGGAGTCAAGTTTACAGACTCCATTGCGAAGAATGCCAGCGGCAAGATTCTAAAGAGAGTCCTAAGGGAGGATAGTAAGAAGGACATTGCAAACGGACAAATTACTGCAAAGCTGTAGCCTTTGGTTTTGCACTAGTCTAGATGTATCTGAAACAAGAAGTCTGTTGTTATTACTTTCTACATCACTTGTCAGAGTTTTTATTGCGTGGTTTCGTCATTTTTTAATTCTTCTTTTATCCTGTTATAATCGAGATCTTTTGTAAGAATTGTAAAGCTTGCTGTAGTTACTTATAAAGTGGATGAAAGTGGAATTAAACAACACATAGTAAATTGCTAAGCGAAGTAAACATCAATAATTACGACATAACCCGTTGACATCAACGGATCTGATAGATTCGCTCGTTTATTGGAAAGATCATTCGCCTGGGTCTCGTTTTTGTCCTTGAGTAGTCCGGAAAGAGAGAGTTCGAGCCGAGAAGTCCCTTCAGCGTGTCGGCAACAACATCCAATATAGGTACCTGCGTTGTAAGAACAAGATTGTTGAGTATCTCCTCATAGTAGGAAATATGAGTGCTTTCATAGATAGTTGAATTTCTCGATGCCGAAAGTTGCAGGTCACCGTTAGCAATGGCCGGTTTTTCCGTTGATAAAATGGCAGCCAGATTAATTGTGACCGTTTGATTGCTGACGTTTATATGTGCCTTTCCCTTAAGATGCTGTTCCGGCAGGCTAACAGCCACATACGGTTGAATAGGTGTCACGCTACGATTAAGCAAATGGTACTGTCAACCCCGCCTCCAAAGACTGTCACATTGTTAGGTCGAGGAGTCATGATCATGGCTGAATATATCGGAAGGGCCGCATTATCAACCATTAATTGTGCAATAGCTGGAAAAGCCTAAATGAAACTAATTTTATTCTTAATTAGTTCTGTGCGCTCTGGGTATAGTAACATTTAATAGCCCCGAAACTCACAATATGGGTAGAAATATTGCCAAAAATACGATAGCCCCGACAAGGTAGCAACATCAGAATCTTCTGTAGTGTTTATTGTTTTCCGGAACCGGTTTAAAGGCGGAGAAAAACTAGGTTCGTTACCGAGATGCCGAGAACCCCGCAAGTTGCAACGGATGGCGGAGGCGGGGAAACAGGGGTTAAGACCTACTCCTTATATTTTCACGGGTACATGACTGGTTGGCCTCTATAGAGTTAGCCGTTGACGGAGAAAAAAACTGAAAAAAAAAGAGGGGGAAATAGGAACAACCGTTGGAGAATTGGGCTTTGGCGTACCGCTAGGGGTAGGGTTAGGGTTATTTGACTATGGCCGGAGTACTGGTTGGAATGTTCTGAACGAATCAAGCTAATGAGCTCCTTTTTATTTCCCTTTCCTTTCTGTATTCTATTCTATTCTATTCTATTCTACTTTACATCATGTCAGTTTATGATAGTGTCCATTAGTCTTAACGGTCGAGAATGAAGTCGGCTATACGAGAATACGCAATGCTAGTAGGCTTTATGGCTGGCGGATGCACTGTTTCCGGTCAGCCCGGTGCCAGGAGAAGTCTAGTCGCCAACTAGAGCCTTTCCCGAATCTCAGCGTGTCTGATAATGCTGGGTTCTACATATTTCTATAAATCGTGTATGCGGTCCAGGTCCGGCAGAGCGTGCGGAATCCGAGGCATAGCTGACGAGTGAGGTTAGATGTATTGATTATTACTGGATTATTAACAACGCAACCGCTCTGTCACCCGTATGGCAGTTTGTTCCTTCAGAAATTGCTTCATTCCTCAATGATTAGCCGGAGATGCTCGAGTACCGGCCACGAGCGCGTCCAGTCCTGCGACGCACCCGACGAGCAGCAGCAGCATGTTATACATGCCACAAACGGAAAGTGAGATGCGACGCGCTGATCCATGGGCTACCCTGCACAAATTGCCGTATGGACGGTCGCGATGATTGTGCCGTTCGGTCAAAAGTCTCTGATCGGTATGAATAGATGTTTTTCTGGTATGCTTTTGAAAGCCGTCTTGTGACGTTGACGTCGTGAAAATACAAGGTCAGAAACAACCTCGCAAATAGCCAACAACAACAATGATAAGCTCGTCGAGCCAGCTACTGATCTCGCCTACATGGACAACGTCCCTTTCCTGGATGAGTTGAAGGCTCCAGCATTTCCGGACAATACCGCACGCGATATCCCCATGGTGGGTATGTTTGACAGCATGTATAACCTGGATTGCGACAGCAACCCTTCCGATGGGAATGTTATCTACTCTTCCTACTCATTCTTAGATGTCGGCCACTTGTCGTCGCTTCCGAAAGGTGACGTCGAATTTCTCATCTCGAAACGGTGTCTACACGTTCCGCGCAAGGATGCACTAGACGAGTTCGTTAAACAGTACTTTACCGTGGTACATCCGTTTGTGCCATTGATAAATGAAGCAGAGTTCTGGCGGCTCTATATGGGTACTGGGAACTCCAAAAAAATGTCACTATTTGTCTTCCAGGCCATGCTATTTTCCTGCTGCGCGGTAGGAGGCAACAGTTTCTTATAACTCGTTTGCTGACAATCACTGAGACATCTATTATAGTTTGTGCCGTTAGAGATTCTGCAGAGATGCGGATTCGAAGATAAACGTGGGGCGCGAAGGGAACTGTACAAACGGGCAAAGGTAAGCGCAAAAGCAAAATGGAGCCAGCCCAAATGTCGAAAGCTAATTTACAGACCCTATTCAACTTGGATGCAGAAGATCGGTGTTTGGCGAAGGCTCAGGGTGCGCTTCTACTTTCTCATCACACCTCCGCCGAAGACCCCCAAGCAGCGAGCATATGGCTAGCAACTGCAATCCGCATTGCAATGACTCTCGAGTCCTATCCAATGCTCCCATCTGATGATGTTGATAAACCCCTGACAAAACGACTTTGGTGGGCAATCTTGCTTCGCGATCGGAGTCTCTCCCTTGGACTTCGGCGTCACCCTCAGGTTACAGCAACAAATTTTATGGCCGATGCAAACAGTCTTCACGAAGCCGAGTTTGAAGACGAGATTAGGAACTCTCGCGTCTTTTATAGTAATGTGAAACGACAATTGTTTGCAGCCCTGCAGGAACAGTGTCGATTAGCTGTGTTATTAAATGATGGGCTTGCAATCGTTTTTCCTCCTCCCGGCCCACTACCCCAATCCCACACAACCAAAGAAGGTAAAGAGAAAAGAGGAATTCTTCAAATGGTAAAATCGCAGCTTGCACAGTGGAAGGAGCAATCTGCATTCTTCCCCTCGGAAACAAGCCCTAGTCTTCACGATTCAGTAAGGCTTTTTACGCATGTTACATACATGTACTATTAGTAGGTCCATAGCTTTGCTTTTGTTGAAATATACCCAGCCTGACAATCCGCAAAGTTCCGCACAAATATCCATTGCCCACTTCGAGGCCCTCCTGGTTGAGAACACCGATCGAACAGTCGAGAAAGACTATGCTATTCAGATACAAGAAATAGCCAAAAATCTTCGTGTAGCCATTGACGGTCTGACGTCCACCATCGAATACTTTACGGTTCGAAATACTACTGGAATGTTACCTCTTAGCGTGTAAGTATTTAAATTCTAGGAAGGAGGTCTTGGACGTTCTCTCACATAGGGCTTTAGGTTGGCATACGCTGGTATGCCGTTGGTTCTGTCCGCAATCAACCTGAAATTGTCTCCATCATATTCTCAGATGCTTGTAAGAAGAAATCGCCTGAACACCTTCGCAGAGGTTATTCGGCAATCTCGACTTCTTTATGATGTCACCGATATTGTTGTTGCTGGAACGAATCAAATTCTTCAGTTAGCTTATGCCATCACAAAGGAGCTCTTTCTTCGAAGAAAAATGTAAGGCGGCTTAATGATATCGACACACTTTAATTTGACCTTATCCAAAGCTCTCCACTGATTTTGACTAGACCTCGATACACCAATTCATCGACTAGTCCAGCCCTGGAATCGAGGGCCACAAGCTGGGACGAAGCATACCTTCGATATCCACGAGCATATCTTTATATATCACAATCAGTGGAGTACAGTCTTTCCGTTGGAAGGCTACCCACCGAGGTTGCTCTTCCGGAGCAAGTTCGCCATGTGCCATCAATCGTTTTAGGAACAAGATTACCATGGGCAATCCAGTCTTCTCCTGCAAGACATGCGCTGACTGAAAAGCCGCATTATGAAGTGTGTCTAACTGAAGAAAGAGAATCAGAGGTGGTGTTTGGATTGGATCCTATTTTAGAAGAACAACACCTCTTTGAAAATTGGGAGGGTCAAAATATCCATGAGGACGGCGGACTGCCACGTGTGTCGCAAACCTTTAACTCATCGTCACTCACTTTGTCACGTTGTCAGAAAAATCAGTATGATGCCGGCGCAAATGTTAACCTTGACTATTTCGATGTCGAGCCAGTTTGAGTAATTCGGATCCATTCTTAGGTATGTTTTCCCACTTAGACCTCTAAAACAGCTAAGATATGTCGTTAACAAAGTAGTAAATTAATAGCTCCACTAAGTGAAGAAGAAGAAGAATGTATAATATCGTCAACTGACGACTTTGCGGAAGCAGACCGCGCCTCATCATCCATATCGTCACCACCTTCTGTTCAAAGCAGTGACCAAGAACGATCCTTTGAGTCTTTTTTCCGTTTGTTAAAGGATGAACTGAGCTATAAAAGCCCTGTTGAACTGTAAAAAGGGTGCCATAACGTTGTGAAATGACAGTATATGATTTTACTCGTTTACTACATCAAACTCAAATATATTTGTCTAGGTGAATATGCATTCAAACAAAACGTGAATTTTACGATTTGAAGTGGCGATGACGTGGAATGATAGGCGAGTTGATTAATTCCTTTAAAAGCCGCAACGAGCTTGCCCTTTCACGTGCCCATATCCTGAAGTAGGCAATATATTTTTGCATATTGCCACTTGGGAATACTGCAGAAAAGAAACATGTAAACCCACAGAAACCCTAAAAGCCTTGCCCAGACACTTCTTATTAGGGCTCTGTACAGTTCCTCTTTCCCAAGACGACATGCAGAAAACCTCAGTGCTCTTTCCAATGCAGTCTCCAGTCCCCCTCCAATGAAGTTCATACAAAACCACCATACATCCAAGTGCCAGCTACATCGATCGCCAAGGCCCCTCGAAGACGTTGCATGTATTACACCAGACAATAGGAATATCACAAATATGTTTAAGACTTTTTCTGCTTGAGAATCAGGCCGCATACGCATAACACTTCGGACAAATAGCTTTGCATAAGCTTGGTAGGATCTCAGACTGATTTGATGCCAGAAAGAACCCCAAAATCTGCGAATGGTCCACGCATCGTAGAATGAACCAAATAGTGGAGGCCAGTCACAAGGTTGATCAAGTCGAATAATTGTGACTGCGATAAGAGAGAACACAATATGAGCTGCATCCAGCTTGGTCACAACTGCAATTACCCACCAGGATACAAACACAGTCCTCATCCATACTTCATGCTCAGTGACAGGAGTCAAAAAAGGCGACAAAAGTAGCAGTCGACGGAAAAAAGACCGACGAGCAGGATCAATATCTTCCCATAGAATAGATCCAACTAACCGAGAAAATACGAAAGTGCAGCCATAGGTGTTCAACCATAGGTATGCAACCAGCTTGGTGAGACGCATGGAGGTGAAAGAAAGCAAACCCTTCGCATCATATCTTCTTGATCGGGACGTACGAGGAACTCGCCGAGTGGTTCCAATTAAACGGGGATTATTCCAAAGTCTGAGGGGAGCGTGATATTTCTTGGGAACATAATAGATGATTGCCCCGCAATTTTCTGCTGAATTTTCAGCTTCTACCCACACAATCTGTTCTTGAAGGAACAACAGTGATGTAGAATGCATTAGCCACACAAATAGAAGTAGACTCCAAAAACTGCTCAAGTCTCCTGGCCAATAGTTTGCTTTCTGAAGAGACAAAGAGGCTGGTATCAGCAAGAGTGGCAGAAGAGCGACTCTTTGGGGAACGGTGACATTGGCTGCAATGAAGAAAATCCCAACAGAAAGCACCAGATATAGAATAGGTACCCATGTAGGTAGATATGTATATACCAAGTCCATTCCGGTCTCCATATTTCCCACACTTCTATTGATAAAGTTACTTGAGCAAGCGGGCTCCTATCGTATTCATGTAGCCTGCTAAGGTGTCTCTGGAGTAAAACTATAAACCAACTGGGATAAAAAGTGATTTATGTGATGTGTTTCTTGATGCAGTTTTTAGCGAGTTGAACCTAGACCACAAAGAATCTAAGCCAACAAAGATCTCATCCTAGCCGATGCTTTTGTAGAGTTATTCAAAGATCGATACCTAGAACTTACAGAGTTGTTCCTTTCTTTCAGTTATTTTTAGAAATTAAAATTAAAAAGAATAACCTAAATATACTGAATAATGTGACTGTTAGTACATAATTTTGTCGAAGTGGGCTTATGGAGTTGTTCACTGGTAGGCCTATACCTGGAGTATTGAGTCCTTGACTATGGTTTGAGAGTTTTGAAGAACGGCCCTTGAGACATAATATCGTCAGTCGTTGACCAACCGCTGACGTTAGTGTAAACTTTAGTGCCAATTGAGAGTAGTATCATATGTTATCTTTCAAGTGTTGTTCAAGGCTTATTGAACCATCTATTGATACTTAGAAAAGGAATACATGTTATTTACCTTCCTTTCATGGAAAATTCATGTTTCAAAGTCTAATGAGTCCTTTTAATTCCCCTAGATAATCTGCCAATGGTTTTGATGCATTTATTTTTTTGTTTTATTCTTTTGCAATGTGTAGACTAATCTTGAAACATAGATGCTAAATAATTAGTAAATGAATTTTTCGAAGTTTTATAAATCTTGGTTCTACCTTGCCCAAATATCCCTTAATCAACCCAAGCGCTACTGCGGTCTAAGTGCATGCATCCAGTCCATTATTTTCTTAACCAACAACCATCCTCGCTACGGAGTGGACAACATGCAGCTTTTTACAGTTCTGGGTTCGACTATACCCATAGTCGCATCTGGAATACAGCTCTGTTCGGCGCCTCCTATGATTTTGGAGGCGGTAGTAAGTGGCGCAGCGTACGAATTGCTTACTCCTAAACGCATAAACTATGATGAGACTAACTCCTTATTAGAGCAGCAGGTGGTGTAGGTGGTGTAAGTGCTTTTTTAGGGACACTCCACAAGAGAGACTATATCGACATAGATAAACGTGGCGATGATGTAAGTCGTTATCTAGAATATAACATTTGAAGCTCTTAGGTGATGGAATACTGAATATTTAAACCAGCCCTTTGTAGCGTTTCCTCAGCCAGCTGGCAACCTTTGCAAGTCCCAACTAAACTCATCTCATATTCTGTTTTCATCACTCGAGCGTGGTACGCTCCGAATTGACAACCTTCCACCTGCCTGTATGACACTAAGCACTGTGCTGGCTGGCCAGAACCCGAATTCGTCTGCGCCTATTCCCCTGGGTACGCACCCGCAACCGTCTTTATATTGCCATATATACCATAGATAATTTGACCATAGCTAACAAATTGGTTTCTACAGGATCTGCCGCATTGAAATACACCAACATTAGCCAGGAGAGATATAATAGGATTCATTCTCTCCTTCAAAACTATACAACACCCTCTTGAGAGTCCACGGCACAATATTAGTGTTCCCTTTAAAAGCATAGATATTTCCAGGACAGGATGGATTAGTGTTTTTTGTGGAGACTGAACCAGGGCCTTGGTGCAATGTGCTGCTTTTGTTTCCTGAATCTGAGGCTGCTGTTGATTTGGAGTTGATTGTCTTTTAGCTGGTATTAACTGAAGTGCTAGCATGAAATACTTTTAAGCGAATATCATATTACTACAACTGATGTGAGTATTATAAATTGACTACTGAATGGGAGGCAAATTATACAAGTTCGGAAGGAAAGGAATCCATACAAGTATGCACGGAGATTTCTCTAATTCGTCAACCATTATTCCGTAGCACACCGAAGCTGACAACCATCGCCAGCCAGCCAATGGGTCCCCATAGCCTCCGGCATTATCACTGCAAAGAAGGTCGCTTGGCTGCTCTTATTGCTGGCGATTGGTTGATCTCTATCTAATCAAGGAGGCCAATCATCAAAACGCATGACTTCAACGAGTTGATTCCCCTAATTAATTAACGGAATAGCCATATGGCTAAACACTGTACTACGACCCGGGCAAATGCGACCCGAGCGATCTGCAAAGAAACTAATAGTATCACAGCCGTACCCACAAACATGCGTCCAGTTGTTTGTCAGAGTAATTAGTCCATCGGTGATTCCCAGCAAACGGTACCCACATGGGACGAAAGAAAGGCGAATAGCCAATAGGGGCGACAGACAGGAGGAGAGAGACAAAATGGTGTGTCTTTTGTTTAATGTATTGTATTGTGAATTTGGAATTTCTACTATCTCCGGCGAAATTCTTCAAGCATCATCTGGTATCAGCTCCACCCCGTGGGGAAAGCAAGAAAGAAGTGGGGAACCCACGTAGTTCACATTATTATTGCGTCAAACTCGAACACTAAAGTACTTCGGCACATAAATAACCCGGAGTTGCGGGGTGATTGCGTTCAAATGAATATATATCAATTGATATGGCGGGAAGTCAGAGCTGCCAGCTCATCACTCAGTAGTCAAACGATTCGGGAACCTGGAGCTTTGCTTTTTTTTTTGTCTCCAGATTGACTGAGCTTCAAACAAAACCATCATGTTTGCCAAAAGAGGGGCCATAAGCCTTTCTCTTTTCTTCTCTTTTGTGTTATCTACACAAATACCGTACAGTAACTATATTCTCGCTCCTTCATCACGCCTTCTCACAGCCGGGGAGATCTACATGACCAATGGCACTGTACAAAATCCAGCATGTCTAACTAGCGCTGATAGTTCTTGCGAAGGAACTGTTTTTGTTGGCGTCAACTCATCCGTTACTCTAGACTTCGGGAAAAATATCGCAGGCACAGTGCAATTCAATGTTGATTCAGTGAATGGCTCGAGTGAGTTTTTGGGATTTTCGTTCACTGAAAGTTCCGAATGGATTAGTCCATATGAATGTGATGCCACGCAGGACTCTGGGCGCGATGCCCCCCTATGGTTTCCCATCGTTGCAGCAGGTTCGTATGGTGCAAACAAGTACCACCAGAGAGGAGCGTTCCGTTACATGAGCGTGTGGCACAACTCATCTGGAACGCTCAGTTTGTCCAATCTGACGGTGAATTGGACAGCATCACCAGGCGCAGAAGATCCGCAATCATATCTGGGCTATTTCCATAGCAGTAGCGAGAAACTGAACCGGGTTTGGTACGCTGGTGCTTACACGAACCAGCTTTGTACGATCAGTACGGACACAGGCAGTGCGCTGAGCTTATCTCTTGATGACTGGTATTATAATGCTACGCTTTGTGGTAAGTGGAAGTGGTACTAAATAAGCTTCCAATGTTTTGGCCTCGCTGATTTTGGGTCTGCTAGATGGTGCTGAAACTTTGGTGGACGGCGCCAAACGAGACCGTCTAATTTGGCCAGGGGACGTCGTTATCTCACAGCCCTCTCTGTTTGTGTCTACGAATTCCCTAGATGCCACCAAGACAGCCATCGATGCAATAGTTGCGGAGCAGCAATCAAATGGCCAACTTCCATATTACGTGGGACCATCGATAGGCTCAGACTCCTCCTTTGCATGGAGCTTTACTTACCATCTCCATTCGTTAAACGATATCCATGATTATTATATATACACCGGAGATATTGATTTTCTCAAATATGTTTGGTCTAATTACACCCTTGGTATGAACTATATTGTGGGAACAGTCGACAGCTCTGGACTGGCCAATGTGACGAGTTCCAATGACTGGCTAAGATCTGGGATGGGCGGCCACAATATCGAGGTAGAGTCACTGAAATTAATCAGAGACGAAGGAACCGGTTAACGAAAAACTCCCTAGGCAAACGCGATATTCTATTATAATCTTGGTCTTGGTGTGCAGCTTGCGCAGGCTGTCGGCGATACCACTTATGTGCAGAATTGGACAGACACAGCCAGTACCATCCAGAGCGCAGCAAATTCTCTCCTCTGGGATGCTTCCGAGAACCTATTCAAAGATAACGAAAACTCCACGCTCTATCCACAGGATGGTAACTCTTGGGCCGTCTTTTCTGGCCTCATCAGCTCTGCTTCTCAGGCATCTTCTATTAGCGATGCTCTGATGGCTCGCTGGAATGAATATGGCGCACCTGCTCCAGAAGCCGGGGCGACAGTTTCGCCATTTTCTTCTGGCTTCGAGTTGAAAGCACACTATGCTGCTGGGCATGCAGACCGCGCAGTCAATCTCATGGAACTTATGTGGCATGACTTCATGTTAGACGACCCTCGCATGACCAACAGCTCATTCATTGAAGGCTATTCAACCAATGGTAGTCTACATTATGAACCTTACAGCAATGACCCGCGGGTCAGCCATGCTCATGGCTGGTCTACCGGCCCAACATCTATATTGACCTTTAATGGAGCTGGAATTCAATTGACAGGAGGCGGAGGGCAGAGTTGGACGATAGCGCCATCCCTTGGTGGCTTGGACAGCATTGAGGCTGGCTTTCAGAGTCCTCTGGGGACATTTGCGGCATCATGGATACAGAACTCAGGGGGCCTAGACGGTGATTTTGAAACCCCACAGGGATCAACCGGTACACTTGTCTTGCCGGTGAGCCAAGGCAATAGTGTAACCATAAGTGGACCTGGAGGTAATACAGTTAAGGGCCCATCTTTCAATGGGAGCACTGTGACCGTCAATAACCTTACTGGAGGTAATTACACTGTTCGTTGGAGCAGTTAAATTACAAATGTAATTATATTTTACTAGAGGTTTATGCGGGTTTAAACATTCACGGTTCGCCTCAACTGCATGTGGTCAACTTGTAAACTTTGCTAGTATTTCAAATTCCGCTTAGTGGGGAATGGTTCTAGTCATGAAGATCCAAGTCAACAGCTTACCTCTTTCTCAAACCAGATCATTTCCTTTAACTCCATTTCTAAATGCAGACCTAGTTTTATGACTCGGCCATTTTCGATTAGAAATTCTGCTTTGACCAAGTCGTCACCACCATCGAGCCGATCGCTGAGATGGGCGTTGTACTGTGTTCCATTGAGCACATGTTCAAATGTCAGGGTAAACCCCATCGAACGATCTGTAGCGTCGACAAAGAGCATGTCATCTCTGATTTGGACCACTAAACCATGATAACCGGGGTTCCAGTAGCTGCCAATATACGCGCTGAGAGGTATCTTGGGTGGCTGCGGGGGGCTATACTGTGGCTTTTGTCCGTTCTCTTTGCTTTTATGATGCTCTTGATTCTTCTTCACCGCATAATTGACTTTGGACTTGGACTGAGTGTTAGGGATAGGGCTTTTGCTTTTGGGTTTGTTGTGATGTGCTGTTTCTTCCTCGACACCGAGAAAGTTATCGATCAACCTTCGAGCAAGAATGCTCGCAACCGAATTCCCTCCCTCTGAGTTTCCAATAATGACAGAGCCAAATTCAAAATCTGGCAAAAAGAAGAACCGACCGCCCCATCCGGAAAACACGCCGTTATGACCAGCAACCATATGTCCTCGGTAATAGTAAATATCTAGCCCGGCAGCGTATGCCACTGGTGACGTGTACCGTTTGCGTCTTGTCGCATTTGGGTTTATAAAGGCCCGCATGCGAGTGAGTCCTTCATAAACCTTTTGAGTAATAGGACCTTCTCTGTTAATTAAAGCTTTAACCCATTTGATAAAGTCATTCACACTCGTTATAATTGAGCCTGCACCTTGGCCCTCTGGGCAGTCTGGGTTTTCCAGGCCACGATACGTTGAGTCAGCTTTGTTCCAACAGTAGCCAGTTGCCATACGGGTTCCAAAGCCTCTCGATTGAGCACTGCTAGGTTGAAGACCAGTTGATGACATGTCGAGGGGCTTGAAGAATCGCTCCTCCAGAAATGTACCGAAATCTCGCTCACTTTTGACTTCCACGAGATAACTTGCGACAGTATACATCATATTGCAATAAATGTACTTTGAACGGATAGGGGCAGCCACAGGGAGATTTCTGAGATTTCTTGTAATAGATCGAGCATTGTCTGGCTGTGCCGCTCGCACACTCATGTATGAATCGTTATGGCTGTGTCGCGATTAGTGTCTGATTCAAACATGAAACCGAAAACTTGAACTTGCCCAGGAAGCCCACTTCTGTGACTTAAAATGTCCTCGACAGTGACTCCTTCTGTGTATCCCACCCCAGACATGACGAAATCCCCGGGGAGGAGAGTAGACATTACGGCGTCGTACTGAACCTCGGGAAAGCTTTCATTATCATCGACTAGCAATGCCACCGCTGCAGCAGTGAGTGATTTGGCAGAGGATGCGATATCAAACAGTGTATCTGCGGTACAAGGTCTTTCAGGATCCAGGCACGCATATCCATATGCTTTGGAGTCGATTTCACCGTCCTGTATGATCGCAATTGCGAGACCTGGGACATGATGCTGCTTCATCAAGTCTTTGACGTCGGACGCAAAAGTGGAGGATTGGAAAAAATCCATTTTTTCTGAACTGTAGTGTTAATAACGCGCAACAGCATAGGAATGTTTCCTACGCATGTAGGCTACCATTTTTGCGATAAAATCTCCTCTCACACGAGTCAAATGCAACCTGACATTGTTACGGCCAATCGGAGCGCGTATACTTAGCGTTTCTCACGGATCAACTCAACGAGCTACGCGAGAAACACGCCGATATTGTGTACTCCCAATTATTTCTACGTCGTAGTATGATTCAAAGAATTATCCCGAGTTGTTGAGTCGGTATATTTAAATTAAGTCTACATACCCCGGAGTGCCGAGGAGGACTTTCGCCCGCCTGACGCATTAGTATTTTCTAGTAGCGAAGAATAAAAATAGTAAATGAAGTTTGTGTGGAAATACCACACAAGGAACTATCAATTACCTTTCTACACATACCTAATATCCCCTGCATTGTGGTAATTATCGCTGCCCACATTGCCACACGGAACGCGTAAATCAGTCACAACTCAACCAAGGATTTCTGATATCAGAACGCCTGGTTTAGATCTATACAGCACCTCGAGTCACGATATTGCGAACGAATAGTCGTTCTGTCATGATTTTAAAGCCTTTCTGTACTATTCCGACGGCAGTCAACATAAAGCGAAAGATGTTGGCACCGCAGACGTCGCATGGCTCCTGGTGCAGGAAACACGATGAAAAAAAAAAAAAAAAAAAAAAAAAAAAAAAAAACAAGAACCGTTAACTAGAGGTGATACGCTAACCGCATTATTGTACCACATGAATGTTTGATTATTGGATATATTCAAGGCCTCTGATCCGAGATTGAACAATTCTTCAACAGGCCCCGTGGACGGTCAGTGACATTCCGGAACCCCAGGATTCGGGTACAGCGCGATACACTATAGTTGCTGTGTTGTCAGGGTATTTGGTCTTATTAATAAACGGTTGTTAACAGAGGATTCGCCGCGGGGCACTGGGTCCATTATGACTAGCGAAGAAGTCGGGAAAACCTTGAAAGGGCCAGAATAGGGGTCATAGAAGAAGTACCGAGTTGAGTCAACAACGCTGGTGATCCTAAACAAGTATGGAAAATGAGCCGGAAGAGGAAGCTAGGAGTGCAGAATTTTTGTCGATGAATATTATTATCCAAGAACCCAACTTACTGTTTTTGTAGCAGCACCATTTTTTGAAATGTGAACTAGTAGGTGGCATTCTTATGTCACGTCTCGCCCCTTGGACTGAACTTCCTCACAGAAACGGGCACACTCTCTCCTTTCTTGAAAAATTTGTTATCAAGCCACTGCCATGTCCCCATGGCCACCATGATTGTCGTACCACCGACGGTCCATGCCAGCCTGCATCCGAGCCTCCTCATTGAACGGCCCTCTGATGGGGCCTCTGAAATGCCTTTGAACGTTATGCCGGAAAACTTGAATAGGATCAGTTCCTTCCTGCTCACAAATCCAGGTAAGCCAGCGATGGCCCGTGGTTACATGTGTGATTTCGTCGTTGTGAATGATTTCCAACATGGGGACGCTTTGTGTATCACCAGCCTTGCGAAATTTCTCAATTGTCATTGGGTTAACATCAAGACCACGAGCCTCGTGTACAAGAGCGATGATGCTTATCCGGGCTCTGAGGTTATAGGCTGTTTCCGTTGCAGACAGCCACAGGCCGTGGTGCACAGGAAGCGCACCAAAATAAGACCCCATTTGTTCAATTCTGGTACGAAGTAGAGAAAAGTGTTTTGCTTCATCGCTGGCTACTTTCAGCCAGTCATGAAAGAAAGCTCGTGGCAGCTCCTTTTTATTTCCTTCAGTTCGAAACGTGGCAAATCGCACGCAAATATCGACGGCGAGATCAATAGCCCACAATTCAATATTAGCCAGGGCATGTAGCATAGCAATTCTACTTTTTGCAGTACCAGCCCTTCCTATCTTCGGAGCATCCCATGGCTGGACCTCTACCAGCCTCTCTCGTGGCGGTTGATCAGGAGGAGTAGCGGTTCCTCGTCCAAGGTCCATGGGTGATGGTGACGCCTCTCTGGCAACAAAGATCGAAAATAGACGTGTGGTAAGATCGATCTTGTGCTCTGGATTTGCTGTATTCAGAATATGCGCCGCCCACTCACACACAGACGCGTTATCGTCCAGGTATCGGGGGCCCGGGATGTCCGGGGTAGAAGCTGGGTTGTCATATCGTTTCAACTCCACTTTTTCACTGACAGGTTCCAGCCTCGCGATATCTATAGTATTTATAGTTTCTGCTGGGTAATCCAATACCACTTCCTCGCCTCGGATTTCAATGCGAAAAGTGCACGCCTTGAAACCCACGCTAGACTCGCCAGTCTCTACGTTGAAGTCGTATGCGTGCCAAGGGCATGAGACAACATAAGCCGAGTCTTCAATATCAACAGAGGATTCTGCCATTGGGCCTCCCGCGTGAGGACATTCGGCCTCCATGGCATAATAGGACCATCCGTTGCACGTTTCATTGGCCTTGCGTGTCGACCTGTCGATCACTGGCAGGCGAAAAAGAACCAAGCGCTTCCCATCTGAGAGGTGGACCACATACCGTGCCTGTGTGAGGAGAGACAGCGTGCCTAGGCTGATCAGCATTTCTGTGTCGAGCTGCAGACGTTGTCAAAGGAATCGATCAATCAACGAAAGTCATAATTGACACAATTTGAGCGTTGGCGAAAATGGGGGCGATTTGTGGGTCTTTGTACGGCAAGGCAGTCATCCCAGAATGGCAGAATACATTAATGGAGCTGCCATGAATACTATTATATATAAATTATGCCTTTTTAATGTCTTTTTGATCTTGGTTATGACTGGCATATACTGTAGCGTGAATAATCTTGGAGAGCTTATATAAGTTGTATTACTGGACGTATACGATCTACTACACACACACTTTATTTTATCGTCGATAGTACTTGAGGCTTGTCGAACCGTATAATTGTGCCTTTGTGCTCAAATATTCCCAAAACACGTATTTAAGAGCCACGTTAATATTACCATGATCTAATATCATCTGGTCGGCTATGGTTGCTTCTTTTGAACTAAGCTAGCAACGGACATAATTGATGATAGTCGATAACTGAAACTGTGTAAAACAGCCATTTTACATGCTGATTCCGTGTTGAAATTGAACGACTATTCCCAGGCGTCATGCCCATTTGACGGTTTCCATTCTTTGTTGCAGTGTTCCGCTTTGTCCATCGGGCTTCCAGCAGATCTTGACGTTAGTTTGCTCGGAAGATGAATCGTCAAAATACGCCGTGGCATAAATGCGGTGTTGATCATCGGGGATTCTTTTCTCTATGGGAAGACACGATAAACCGGCCTCCTCTAGGGCCACGATTCTCTCGGTGATCTTCACTGATCGGCGCCAATCCCATACGCCCTCTTTCCGCCGGTATTTCGACATAAGCGCAATAGCCTCGCGTCTTGTCAGTGGATCGCGGCACTTGAGAGCAGTCCAGTGCAAGGTACGAATGACGCCAGCTTCAAGGCGGAAGGGTGACGGTAAACTGTTGTTTTTAGATTGTTCTGCATCAAGTCGCAGCAGCTCGTTTGCTGTTTTTACTATGAATATAAAGTCATCGATAAACCGATCAAACTCGTTCTCACTGCGGTGCAATAGTGAAAGTGACATTATCAGGTTGATACGATGGTCGAGGCGAAGAGCGAGAGCTGCGCGCTGATCTGATGATCTGCCATTTCTCGACCGCATAAACCTTTCAAACTTGGCAGCCCACAGACCGAGCTCCTGTTCTATCGGTTCTAGCCTGGCTCGCAGTTGTTTTCCAACCTCCTGCCAACGCGGGTCTTGAGAATTGCCAGCACAGGGAATTTGGTGAACGTTAGAGCTCCTGATCATGCCTAGGCTGTTCATACCCACGATCGCCAGACTTCTACGGGCATGTGCAATATCGGTAAAGTCAGATAACAACATGGTATCTTTGTGTGATCTTGCTTTCCATGTATGCAGTCTTGTCGGCCGTTCCGATAAGGCCAGCTCAATGCGAAAGCGGGAGAACAGATCTGATAACTCGCTAGAAATAGTTTGCGAGTCGATACTTTGATAAGCCGATATCTGGCTCCTTCGATAGACGAGATTCACCCCTGCCTCTAGATGATTGAAGGCTTGTTCGTGGTTGCCCATGAGCATCTCCAGACATACAAACAAGCTACAGGTAATCAGAGTCAAGTCCACCTGCGCGTTCTTTTGCTCTTCATTCTGTGCCGTGGATAGATGCAAAATTAGATGTCGAATGGCTTTGTTGTATTGCTGCCAGATGAACTTCTCGATGGAGCTTGGCTCGTTTGCCCTGGAATTTTTGCAATGCGCCGCTCCAACCGCAGCAACAGCATATCGAACGGTTGATTCTGTTTGGCTTAGTTGGGGGACCAGTCGACTCCAGAGTTGCGAAACAAAGAAGCCTGAAAGTGCGGGCGACGTCTGCATGCAAAACAGATGGACGTATTGCCTCTCCTGGCGAGTACCTTGGCCTAGGATAATGCAGCTTTGTGGAGTTTTCGTAGCGCGCTGGTAAGACGCTACCACCCTCTCACGGAGTTCCCTCTGCGATAATTTTACCTCGTATCCATCACACTTGCGGCCGGAGATGGTGCATTGCCGACACGCTGGCTTTTGTTCGTCACATTTTACATGCCGGGCTCTACGGATCCAGGTATAATCAGCGATACATGACGAGGCTTATATGCGAGCAAGCAGTTCGGACAGACAAGGAAGGGGTTGTTAGACCGACTTGCAAGTGTTGCATCCAGTATGCGACTTGGGGCGGCCAGTTCGGCGGTGCATCGCTGGCCGGGCGTTATCTAGTCTATGCAATGACTGGCCGTTTCTGATGGTACCAATAATAGCCTCATTGGGCGGACATTTGAAGCAGCCCGGTGCTCGGTCAATGCTCGCGTGAAATTATTGAGAATTAATAGTACATATTACTACTTCGTCGTCGATCAAAACTCATCACGAAATGTCTGAGAGTGGGTCCTAAACATAACCTGATTGGCTTTGTGACGTCATGGGAGACTGGGCGGATGTGATTGGCTTAGAGGAGGTATACTTACCGTCAACATTACGAGGGTCTCAGTTCACCTGTACTGCTCCCTGATCACCAAAGGAGGTGATAGTTGTATCCGTATTGGGTTGGGATCAGAAACAAAAAAGGGAATTTCAGATATTGGATAAATAAAAACTATTGGTTTTGATGTTGAAATTCTTGAATTTACGACACCCAGAAACACTTAGACGACACCCTTCATTGTATCTCCAATGGCATCTGAGCCCCCCCTCCTCCCAGAAGCTGGTTGTTTGTTGTCTGGATGAGCACCCGTCGGTAGCTCGTCAGAGGGGGCGACCCGCTGTCTGTTACCTCGAGGAGAAGATGAAGGAGTTGACCCCAGACACGGCTTTTCGACTAATAAGCTCCACACAGCAATTTTCTGGTGGAGGAAGGATCACCTTTACAATGCTTTTTGCTGAATTTAGAGCGTGAATTTCTAGGCGGCCGACTTCGTGCTGCGTAGACCACTGCGTGGCACTAGGGTCCATATACTGGTACAACTTGAACGCAATAGAATCCCCAGGATCCGGATCATACGTGGCTGAAGCATCGAATTGAAGTGATGACCCAGCCTCAGACTCGATCGCAAGAGGCTTCAGGCCCTGATCTCCATTAATGCTGATAATGGGGTGGTGGTTGCAGCTCCCCAAGTCTGTCGAGAGCGTCCATTGCATCCGCGCCGCAAGATCATTCTGAAATGCGTCGCGCCATCGCCAAATAGTTGCCTGGTTAGACTTGTGCCTGCGCCCATCTAATCCGATAACTTGATCTGCTGTGTCGCTGTAGTGCCCATTCGCCAGCCCACTGCCGCTGGCGTCTGTGCGAATGTAACGGCCTCCCCAAGATCCGTATTCGGGACTTTCCGGAATGCCGAGGCCGTTTTGGATGAGGTAAAGAAAGCTCGGCGTGTCTCCTTCAGGTATGAACATGAACTCTGGATAGGCTGACCCGAAAAGTCCGATTTGGATGTTAGCACGAATCCAGTCCTTGCTGATCTTTGTTGGATCGGGGCCCCCTTCATCGAAGCCATACCAATGTTCACCAGAAATGCCAGACCAGGTCGCTAAGCCATACTGACACCAACCATGGACAGAGCATATGTAGAAAATATCGGGAAACTTGTTACGGATCCATACACCTTATCATCTTGGTCGGAGATGGTATAGACGCGAAGCTTGGAGCGCAACTTTACAGCCTCCGAGGTTGACCGGGTGCGTTCAATTTCCAGCAAGACCGATGCTAGAACATTAGTCCCTCCCCAGCACAATATCCACAAAGGCCTGTTAGATGGTGTCTGGATACGTTTGAGAAGTAACTGTCCACCTCCACTCAATGGAACATCGGTGTTGATAGCTGACATGCCATACGTCTAGAAAAAAGTATTGTTAACTCCTGGGCTAACTGAGTCGAAGTATTTAGAAGTATGCAGTACCTCCACCCCCTTCTTCACCAGGCTTTTCAAATGTTTCGCGGATGGATATGGATCATTTGAGTGTGCGTGAGCGTTCAAGTTTTGTACAACCTTGTCGTAGCTATCAAGGATTTTGTGCATGTCCTGCGGACAAATTTTTGTTCTCATCCATGTTGATGTACAAGCTACAAGGCCCTCCGTCTCGAACTGGTTTGCATATAACAAATAACGAACAAGCGACTCGGCATCATCAGGCTCATTCGAGATGTCGCTGAGGATAAACACCCGGGGTTCATCCGGAAAACTTTGTAAGCGGTCGCGGGAAGCGGACATGGTTTAGAGATGGCTCCGTGTAAATTGAATGACAGAAGTTCCTTAATATTTAACCATAAGTATTATTGTAAACAAATGCTTACTCTTGCCCGAATAGACAGTTGGAGCCACCGCATCCTCATCGATTGTAGCGCTAGCCCCAAGGCGGCAGCCATAGGCTTTTCCACACCCCGGCCTTCACTCCGTCATTTTTACCTCTATACAATATGATGGAAATAATCCTCCTGGTTTCCCTGTAAGCATGCAAGGCCTCGCCATGTCGGACTTCTGGCCCGTCTTTTTCGTTCGTACGGGGTTATAGGTAGATCTTTCCTTGCCATGGATAATGTCAGTTGTTATTGGTATAAATTCCCCTGAAATGAAATATCCAATAATTGTTTCATTTCTCATGTAGTTTATATATCGAAACATATTTTATGGACACTCATTCCTTCTAAGCCTCTTTCCACACCAGCACTAACGAAATGCAGTCTATCAGCAAACCAGTGCTCTTTAGGGAGCTGAATCCTCGGCTACTTTTCGTTGGGTGCTTCGTATCTCTTGGATCGATGGGGTTTGGGTTTGACAATGGCTGGTGGGGAGGTGCACTGGGTTTAACACCATTTGCTCGGACGTACAGTTCCTATAATGAAGCAACAAGCACTTACAGTATTCCCTCACAGAAGCAGTCAGCAGGCACGGGAACTGGTTCGACAGGGATAATACTTGGCTCTCGTCGCGCCATGTCTGTGCCAAAATTTGGGCCGAAAACCAACATTGTTGGTGATGGCTGGTTTGCTGGTTGTGGGTATTGTTCTTGAGGCTTCTGCTGTATCCTCATTCTGGCAGCTTGTCGTTGGCCGAATTATTGTTTATTCGGGTATCGGGCTAGCATCAAATGTGGTTCCGATGTATCAGTCGGAATGTGCTCCCGCGAATATTAGAGGTTTGTTCAGTCGCGACTATAGACAAAGCCACTCCCCTGCTGACGTGTGAGACACCTGAGTAGGAGCCTTTCTGACTGCATACTCTTTCTGGAACACCTTTGGAGGGTTTCTCGCATCTCTTGTGGTCTTCCTCTCGCAATCTCTGACGACCCAGTGGGCATATATGTGCGTAACTCCTTTGATATATCGTCATGGCTGACGGCTTTCTGAGTGTTTTTAAGAACCGTAATGCTCTGCCAGCTATTCGTGCCCAATGGGGTGTTCCTGTCATACCCATTTCTACCCGAGTCACCACGATGGCTAATTTATCGCGGCCGCTTCGACGAAGCTGAGGTGGTGATCAAGGGCTTGTATGGTTCAGATTACAATGCAATTGAAGAAGTGCAGCTTCTCCGCCTCCAAATAGAGGAGCAACGAGAGTTAAACAAAGCCACATCTATTCTCGACTGTTTTAAAGGTCAAAATCTGCGACGAACAATTATTGTTGTCATGGTACAAATTTTGCAACAGGCCCAAGGAGTGTCCTTCATCAACAATTATATCGTGACTTTTATGGAGCAATTAGGATTCAAAAACGCTTTGAGGTCGAATGTCATCGTCACTGTTTGTGGCTTGGCTACTAATTTTATATCATTTTACACTTTCGACAAATTCGGAAGACGACCCAGCTTGTTTTTTGGTGCATTCCTAATGGCTGCCATGATGATGAGCGTCGGTGGTGCCACTGCCCAGGGCACTTCCAGTATAACTACACCCACTAAAAATGGCTGCGTCGCAATGCTGATACTCTGGTATTGCACCTTCGGGCTTTCATGGGGCCCTGGTGTCTGGATTCTTGGGGGCGAAGTGGGCACTGGGCAGTTACGAGAACAAACTTTGTTACTTTCCTCACTGGGAAGCTTTATCACTTCAGTTCCTATCAACTTCGTCAATCCTTACGTACAGGCGGCCATTGGTAGACAAGTTACTTTCATATATGGGAGTTTCTCTGTCGCAGCCATGGTCTTCGTATATCTCTACTTACCCGAAACGAAAGACCGCTCACTCGAGGAGCTTGATGAGATGTTCCAGAGCGATGTCCCAACGCGAAAATTTGCCTCGCATATCTGTATGGGCTTAGGTTCACAAATAAAAAAGTTGGGGGGCAAACAGGATGATGCGGACTTGAAGCAAAAAGCATGTGTCATTGATCACGTCGAAGCTGTCTAGAATTTCCAAGTTTTATTTTTTCGAATCCTGATCAAGGAAATACTTTGCTAATGGGAGACGAAAATTTACAAGGTTTTTAGTCCAACGAAGAGCTCGATTTATCAGTGATATAATCTTCTCATAAGCGCCAGTAAAGCCACTTTAAAGTCATTTACACGTGAATGAACGGATAGCATTTAGCCATGTGACAATCGATACAATTTCCATATTGCTATATATAATTTTGTGCCGTGGCATATTCTACGTTTGTAATATTGAAATCTTTGAGTGGCATAGTCAAGTGTCCCATATACGAACTACACAGGTAGATGGAGGCAATATTTCTCAGAATGGTGGTCTTAAATTTACTTCCTGCTCCGCTGAAAAAACTCATCCCCTCGATATGCATCATCTTTCAAATTTCATTTATTTATATTCATAGGGAAATATTGAGGTTAATAGGTTGGTAGTTGTCCAATGCTTTTTATCCGTAGCGTATGAAAGTGGCGTCAAACCCCAGAGGCACTTGGGCTCAAACAAAATACTAGAATGAGCCAAAAGCAGCTCAACTACCTTATCGTGACCATTTCCTGCAGCCCATGAAAGAGGGGTGCGTCTGTAACAATCATCTTTTGAGTTTGGGTCGACTTTGCGAGTGGCCAGAAGCAGTTTGACCACCTCGTGGTGTCCATTTGCCGCAGCCCATGATAATGGAGTCCTACCAAACTTGTTCCTTGAATCTGGGTTTACTTGCGGATGCTTCAAGAGAAGGCGAACAACTTCACTATTTCCATTCCAAGCTGCCCAAGATAAAGCTGTCCGCCCAGAGCTACTACTCAAATCTGGGTCGACATTCGGGTGAGCTAGCAGTAGCATTGTCACCTTTGCATGCCCATTAAGTGCTGCCCAGGACAGCGGTGTCCATCCGTTACTGTCGCTGGCCTGCGGATCGGTCATACAATGGGCGAGGAGGAATTGGACTGTGCCTTCATGTCCATTCTCTGCCGCTAAGGACAAAGGGGTCCTCCCATTGTGATCTCTGGAATTGCAATTTGCTTTTCCTTCTTCCAGCAAGATGTTAGCCACCAGAGTGTGCCCATTTCCCGCTGCCCAAGACAAAGGGGTATACCCGCACTCATCCTTGAGATCGGGACTAACGCCATTTTCTTTAAGCAAAAGCTCTGCCACATCTCCGGATCCAGCCTCCGCTGCCAATGCTAGGGGTGTCCACTGACGCCCAGCAAGCGTAATTATAGAGGAGGCATTTGCTCCTTCATCCAGTAGCTTTTGAAATGTTGCAATTTTGTTATTTTTAGCGGCCCAGAATAATGCAGAGCTCTCAGATGTTCGCACATTCCGCCGATACATGTATGTGTTCAAAAGGTGGTAGAGACGCGCGTTAGTCCGAATAAGCGCGTTGATGTCCTTGTCGCGTTGCAAATTCTTGGCAATATACAGTAACAATTCATTTGGCAACAATAAGAGTGTCATATTTCAAGTGTTATTTGGTAATTTGAATGATAGACTATAGATTTCACCTGGTGAGTTGCGTCTATTTATACAAGCCGCGGCCGCTGAACTCCTTACCATGAGAAACCCACAGTTTTTACAACATAAAAATAGGATAGCTTACGAAAAGATTTCCGCAGTATTATGCCTTGAGGCATTTTATCAATTGGTCTAGTTTTTGAAAAGTCATCTGTGAAATTCGACCATTCACGTGGTGATTTTCGCAATAATTGTTTCAAGCTGACCCCGCTTCGTTTCTATGCGGCATTTTTCATCTTTCGATTATCAGCTTTGCGATGTACATGCCTGACATTCAATGAACCTTTCACTGTGGCTATATCCAGGGGTTTGGTTTTCGGTGAGGCATTATTATGGGGGGACAGAGGCCAATCGTACTTATTTCCCGCATTCCCCTGTTACATTACATTGACCACAAAACAGATGTAATAACAGCATCTTATCCGGACCAGAGGACACAATCCATAATTAAATTCGGTTCATGTAATTCATGTGATGGCGATTTATAAGATGCAAGATTAATCATTATCTAAAGACAGAATGGTGGCTTGTCGTGGAACCTATCAAATACCCGTAGTGACATTGCCGACCGATACATTGCGTATCTCGCAACCTGATATTGCGTGCTGGTCGTACGATCCCGTCCACCACGGTTTCTAGCCAGGCAAAAGCTCGGTCATCACCGTTGACAAATTCGTCCTCGTGACCACCCACTGTGTTCCTTTCGTAAAGTATGTGTACCCCTAGGGAGCTGCTTCTTTGAATATAGTCGTCTGTCTGGTTGGCGGGACTAACCTCGTCGTGGATAGCCTTGTAAATAAACAAGGGTGTCTACGTGACACCATGGTAAGCCATGATGGTATTCAACTGAAGTGCTCGCTTAAATAGCGGTGCCTGCATGACAGCGTTTCCATCCACAGAATAATCGTACATACTCTGGTTTGCAAACGAGGAGTGAGCTTGCTCTCGTGTCATATTTCGTATTGAAAGAAATCGCATCTTGTTGCATGGACCAGAACTCTTTAGGCTGCTTATCACATAGTTGTATGCGTCTGGGTACTGCGATGTAACCCCCAGAAGGCCTGCCATGCAATGGCTTGCAAACTCCGTTCCCCCAACGGTATCAAAGACATAGTTTATATTTGGGACCAGTCCTCCAAGAGCAGCCCCAGTAAAATTCAACTCTGGTGCATATTGTTCCTGAAATTCGAGAGCCCATTCCGATGCAATAGACCCCCAGAGTAACCCCATAAAGCCAATCGTGCATCCGGTGCAACACCGACATCTGCTGACATTACAGCTCGAAAGGAGTCAAGAACCGCATGAGCTTCCTCAATTGCAGCCACATCAGATGCCAGCAGCCCTTCAAAATAGGGCACGTTGACAAACCATCTATGCCCGAGAGCATAAGCTAAATCATTCCAAGGAGTCGAATACATTGCATAACTGCGACTGGAATCAACGTCGACTTAGTTATAAGGAAATTTATAAGGCAGAAGGGCGCTTCCGAGCGGATTTGTCGAGTTTAATTGACCAGAAGGTGCGAGAAGGGACTTAACAGAACAAGAGGGCTTATAACGACTGTCCGAGGTTCGATACAAAATGTTGAACGCCGCAGAACAGTTACTACCGACGACCGAAGTGAGATTTCCGGGTGCATGTCGAATGCGCAAGATAGTAACGGGAAAGCGTGCTCGAAACCATCAGGCGTAGTGTACCTACCATGGATCTTTACCATGCGGTATGGGTGCCGACCCCCGGAAGCAATCGATTCTCGTGGTGAAAGAGCCACAGAAAATGTCACGAAGAGTATCAAGGTGACTTGTCTGCAGAAAGTATACATAGTGGCGAGGTTAAATTATTGAAACAAGGATAGAATTAGTATCCTGATAAACTTAGTTTCGACGATACATAGGTAGAAGGGGGTCAAATCCTAAGTCGCCCTAACACTTGATGCCCTGATGTCGATAAACGGTCAATTAGTGCCTTCAAATGTTCACTGTACATCACTTATATAGGAAAAGAGTTTGTAGATAAATCGATTCCGGCCATGTTTGATACTGAAGACAAGGCAAAATTTGCTCCGATACCGAACGTGCAATACTGACCAGGTAGACGTACTGTTACTATAGAATGACACTGTAAGAAAAAGGGCCTTCATTGATATAAAGTTTAATAAAGCCAACGTATTATGTTGGAACAAAGAACCAGGATCCTTCAAGCATGTTCCCTTTTATAACAAAGAAGTGAACTAAGGTGACCCAGTCAGCGGGACTTGTAAACTCTACCTAACTGGAAAATAAAGCCGTCTCTCATTCCCAACTGCGACCGCACCTGTAGGCAGTTCGTAAGTGAGTTCATCGGTCATCTTTGAACACTGCCTCATTCCATTGACGGAGATAGGATCCAATTTCCCGCATGGTAGTTTGCATAGACCTACATATGTAACAATTAAACACAAGACTTTTGACTCAAATCCTTTACCCACTGGTTTTCTAAAGTCTCCATGGGACATAACATTGTAACATATATCAGCTGATGTATTTCAAAGGAAATATATAGATATTCATCCCGCGAACAAACTTAAGTTAGTCTGAATGGTGTTTGAATATTGTTCACGATAACAATCTCGTGGCATTTTCATAGAGGATTGCTTGCCTCTCCGGCCGGCTCCAAATGAGGACCATATCATTTTTCATTATACTAGCGAGGTCCAAGACAACACCTTCAGGGGTAAACGAACAATCAGTTCCATAGAGCAGCTTTTCTGGCTTGACCGATTTTAACAAGCCATGTACTTGGTCGGGAAAAGGAAAGTCGGCAAGTCAAAATAGAATTGCTTAGAAAAAGTCTCCCTCGCAAAGCGACTTGTTATATGTGCGCTTAATCTATCACTGGGCTAAACGAAGTAAAACGCTCAATTAGTGAGGGAAGAGCACCACCTGCGTGGTATCACGAATGTGATGTTCGGACACCGGGAAATAGTTCTCGATACGAATAGATTGATGACTACTCGAGCAGTGCCGAATAGAAACGCAAATATTGGATTTGGAAGTTGGTCAGTGGAGTAGCAGCAACCGAGGCGCATTGGCGTTAATCTCGCCACACGCATGCAGTGGTTGGGTGGATGAAAACTTTTGCATGGCGCCTGTTGAGGCCATCGAAGATAGGATCAAAAAATGGAATGGAATCACCAAGGTAAAATCCGTGGTGGTTAGTTTCTAGTTTGACGCCATTGAAATTCAAGTCATCCAATGCATGAAATACTTCAATCAATCTGCCTTCAACGTCTGGCACAGGCAAAGAAGCCCAAAACGCGAGACGGAAGGATGCTTCAAAACTAAACCAGTGACATAATCGTTGCACGCTCGTGTTAGATTGGGAGCATCTTCCTTTTTACCGTCAATGAAGTATGTACCAGGTGAGCTGATTGACAGGATGGACAAGGTGATATTCAACTTGTTCATGAGAGCAAGGTGATCGTCTGAATTCTATACCTGGGAAGCCCACAGTAGCTTTATCGCTCGAAAGAGACGTACTGGTAATTTGGGCATCTCATCTGCTGTGTGAAAGTTGCCTCACTACACTCTTGGCGATAAAATAGTGGTAGGAAGTGGGCGTGCACATCAGTGCGCTGTTCAAACGCCATTTTCTTAATCAAATACACCGGGATTCAGGGTCTTGGGGCAATTTTCCTACTGCAGATTATGATGAATATGTGTGTAGAGTCTAGCGTCAAGGAAATGTAATGGTTAAGAGGGTCAGAAGTAGCTAATAATATTTGCACAGTTGGAGTAACAATACTATTTTACTTAAGCGTGAGGTCTCCACTGGGATCATAATGGGAACGCGAAAGAGATATGACTGTAAAATTCCATACTACTGCATGTGGGACGAGATGTCCCGCCAGTGGCGGCGGGACACAAGTGCATAGGGAAGTATACGCGCCATTGCTAATTTATCAGCCGGTAAATGTCAGTTTATCTCCGAAAAAATAGATACATCAAGTGGGAAAATCTTAGTATACATAAAATGGCGTAGAAACGTAGTATCGGTTTCAAGTATCACATTTCTTAGATGTGTACAACCGCCAACCTCGGATTATTCATAATTCTGCTTTCCATGTACTAATATGGAGATCATTGATGCCATTTTCTGACTGATCCCCCAGTGACCCAGTCTTGATAGGAGGTCGATTGACTGAAATAGTGTACTCGATTCAGAGGTTGTCGGGCGAGTCTTTTTAAACCCATTGGCAGCAAATAACGTCTTTTGACCATCGATCCCGACCTTGTTCAGTTCGATAAAATCAAGATCGACAGGACTTGACGACTCCAGATCATCTCGTCCAAAACGTGTATAGACATACCAGACTATTGATACTCGGTAAAGTAAGCGAGGCACATGGATAGCAGGTTCCTCTCCAACTGGTATACGCTGCAAATGACGCAATATCAATGCAGCATGAGTCGCACATCGATGACCATTTGCCGAAGAAGCCCAGGTGACGGCATGTCTGTTCTGAGCCTGTGCCTCGTCAAACCCATCGCGACCCACGGCACACTCCAACGTGTTCATGTCTGAATAGAGCGATATAAAAACAGAATGCCAGAGGGCTTTGAGGCTGAAAGGATCGCTGTCCATCTTTTTTGAAAGTTTCTCGTTGTAAATGTGTATTAGAGAGTGGATAAATTCCTCTGGGTAGCCCTCAAACGGAAGCATATCCGATTTTTCCATGATATGAGAAATCTTCTCCTCTAATAAGCCGTATATAGCAAACGAAGGAGGAGGGATTGATGGCTCGTTTCTAGTACCATTGTTTGGTGATTGATCAATGGAGCTAGTTTCGTATACAGAATTGGGCAAATTGGAATGACCATGTTCTTTTATGGCACACGCCCAATCCGTAGCTGTCAGTGCCGTCCATATAATGTCATGTCCGATTGAGGGGCGCTGAGATGATGTGCTTCTTAAGTACGGTTCCACCATTAACAATTCAGCAAGCTCAGTGTCGTGGACGCGCAAGCCCACTGCTACACTGGAAGTTAGAAAGTCAGAACTGGCGCCTAACATAAAGGGTCTGGACCAAATACCGTCTCTTTTCTTCGTTATGAACCCATCTCCTCCACGACGACTCTATTTCAGTCTTGACGAAAACTCTGGGATAGGTGTCTAGAGACTTCTGTTGAAACATGTTTTGTCTCCGTGCCCACTTAACCTTCGTGTTAGTATCGCCTCGTTGTAACACTAGGAACTGACCTACCGCTATAATTGTCCCGTGAAATGTATGTACTATCGCGAGATGTCTCGGATTCTACGCTACTGTTAGTGGACTTGACAAAGGTATTCAAAGAGTCAAGAATACCCCTGAAAGCATGCCGAAAGTTTGGCCAATCAAAGCTGCCTGCGTCAATGCAAGGGCGTCTGCAGCCCCCCGGACAATATAGGATTCCCACTACAGAAAGCTGTTAATCCCTTGGCCTGAGATAAGACAATTAGAAAAGGTAGAGGGTACCGATGCAAGAATGGCTTTATTTAGTCTCTCAAATATCCTCACTCCCTGGGCTGCTGCAAAGGAAGAACCTAGAAAAATGCTGCCCACAGAGCAAATAGATAGCAGTAGTAAAGATCGTTTGGGTGACGGGCAAAATGTCGGGGCATGGACGACTGGAAATATCGGGTTAAATTTTGTAAAATACATTTGAATACATAGATTCTGTGAAGTTAATAAATGATTTGAACACAAGTGCCAAGGTAAACAACAATAAAAAAAGACATTGCTCACAAGGAAGTCTGTTGATGGAAGGGGCTCGTTAACGACACGTTGTTGAAGTTCACGAGACAAATTTTCGCGATATCTCTCATCGACTCTTGTTGGCTCGTTTGTTAAATTTGGAGTGACATAGCCGCTCCTCTCTGTTCCTAAATGCGTGAACCAGTGTCGCCTAATGTACTCAGCTCCGGGCTCGGTAACAGCATTGGCCTTGGGACTTTGAATGGCTACATCATTCACATGAGATGTCAGAGCCCCTGGCAAGAACCCGTCATTTGGCCACTCAAAAGAGTCCATGGAAAAACTATACGGGAAGATTTGTGCATTAAGAGCACTCATGTCGAAGTCGTCACCAACGAGCCACCCTGGGATCTGCTGGCTAGGGCTTATTATCCAAGGGGTGGCGGCATCGATGCCAGCTGTCTTAAGTCTCTCGTCTCCTGGAGTAATTTCAGCCGAGCTGCTTTCATCTACGGGGTGTAGGAGAGTGGAATCAACCCAGTCAGGCATCCCGGCAAGACCTAGTGTCGAAAAGTCACAAGACAATGAATGTGTCGTCTGCGAGCCGTAAAGTGATGAAGATGAATGAAGCAACGACTCGGTAGGCGCAGCATCTATCCTAGAGGATCTGTTTGTAGCTGAAGCTGTAGCTGGTGGGTTTAGAAGCGTAGAAACGGAATCTTCAGTCGGTTCAGAAACATTCTTCTCAGTAGGCTGATATAGCGATATTCGAAGCCGTTCTTCGTCCGCATGGGATCGTGCATGCCTCAGAACAGAATCGCTGGGCGTATAGTTAATAGGATATCATGAATGACAGAATAAAAAATGGGGTTCCATACTGACGTGTGAATGACTTGCCACAACTTGAGCACGAAAAGGGCTTTTCCTTGGTGTGGCTACGAACATGTCTTGCGAGATGCTCATCTTTGGTGAACCTTCGTGAACACCACGAGCACACCCTTTCTTTTCTGGCACCCCGTCTATTGGGCATAGCTGGTCGTATGCTGAGATGATAATGTGGGCTCGATTGGCCGATTGATGGTTTGACTGACGACGCAGCAGTCGAAGTTGCAAATGGATGCGGGGCCACGCAGTCGCCGACGTCTGGAGCAGCCGACCAGGGTGATATGTCCGCCCCGCAGGAGATATATATGTATATACTTATAGTAATTGCTATTGTGCCTTGACTGGATATTTAACCATGGTAGTTTTTGCAATGCCTTACCGACTGCATTAGGCCGATTTAAAGGACGAGCCTCCGACCGTTGTTGAATGCATCGTCAACGCTTAGCTCGAGTTGTACCATAAGCTCGCTGTTTGTGATCAATTTGATGGGTTGTAAGGAGCCTATCCCCTGATTACCAATGGCTAGGTACATCTAAATCTATACATAATCCCAAACGAGATGAATACCTAACTACTATCCCAAGAGTCCAAGGAGTTGAGAACAATAAATCTTAGCCCCACCAACGAATGACATCACGCGGGGGTCGTTTTCCATGGCCGGGATATGTGCAGTAGATAAAAGACATTGAAAGGTTGGGGGAAACGAAAACCTCCGACCTCGGAACATGGGAATTCCTCCAAGCCTATTATTGCATGTTAAGAATGGCAGAGACCTGGATCCCCGCACCCGGAAAAGCCAACTGGTCCCGTTGCGGGGATTGATAGTTGTATGCACCGGAACGGGAATGCGGATATAACTCTTCGGTGAACGCTCGGAACTAGAGACAATATGGAGAGTGGCGTCTCACAAAAGTAGAAATCAGATAATTACCACCTTCTCGTCGTTGAAACTTCAAGAGAACGAGAACAAAGAAAATCTACCGCCATGTCTTCCTGGACTCACTTGGTCCGTTTCATTGCTGTTGAGGACAGCCAGGAACACCTCGGCCAGCTAGTTGACACTGTTCGTGATGTTGGTCGAGACAGTGTTGAGGGGATTGAGATTGCCGTCTATCTCATAGATGGGACGTTGTTCGACGGCAGGGTCACCGAACAAATCTTACATGTGAAAACAGTTAGTAACTCTCATCAAATTTCTGGAGCTGGCGTTAACAAAGACTGTCTGATGTATAGCTGTTATCCCCAGTCTCCAAAAGCGACTGCAACTTTATTAGATGCTTGGGTTTGAATTATATGGACCATGCCAAGGTAAAATATTTGGCACAGTCTGCATTTAGAGACGTCTTAACATTTTCCACCTAGGAAGCCAACCTGCCTCTTCCAAAAGCTCCAATTCTCTTCGCGAAGCCCAAACACGCTTTGACTGGACCCTTCCCGGCAGCCATCAATATCCCAAAATGCGCCCAGGACGAAACTAGCGATTACGAGGCGGAACTCTGTGTCGTCATTGGCAAATCCGGAAAGAATATTAAGGAGAAAGATGCGCTTGACTACGTTCTCGGCTTTACTGCATCCAACGATGTGTCCGCTCGTGCACTGCAGTTCATGACGACTCAGTGGTCCTACTCCAAAGGCCTCGATGGAAGCTGTCCCATTGGTAAGTTGTTGTAATATATTACCCATGAAGATGCTGTGTTTAATCATTTCTCGTTAGGCCCAGTCCTGGTCGCGCCGTCGGCAATCGGAGATCCGCAAACACTGTCCATAAAAGCAATTCACAATAAAGAAATTGTTCAGGATGGGAACACCAGGGACATGATTTTTGACATTAAGAAACAAATTTCTTATCTCTCACAGGGTACCACTTTGGAGGCTGGTAGTATTTTCTTGACCGGCACCCCAGCTGGCATTGGGTACTTTCACCAGCCAAGACATGTTCTCCGCGATGGGGACGAAATATCCGTATATATCGACAAGATTGGCACCTTGGTGAATAAGGTTCGTTACGAGTCTTGGTGACATTGAAATTACTAGCTTTGGCGGGGAATTACAGGTCATCAATCAATAGATTTCACTTTGCTTCCCCTATCTCCCAGAAGTATAACGTAGGACTAAAAATTGAAGGCATAATATCCTACGCGCGTAGAGTTTTACGTATTTTCTTATCTCTTCTGTTTGAGATTCTCTCAGACAAAATTTGCCTTGCGAACTACATTATACAAAAAACATCACATGAGAAGAACACTCAATTTCTATGTAACGTTTAAAGCTCTTACTGGAACGGAATAGACATCAACACAAGGGGAATAAGCACAAATCTCTTATAATTAAACCAGTAAACAACGAAAATGTACCAAGTCATATTGCTCAATCGCTTACTACCATACGTAGGCTCTTTCTCAGTTCAAGAAAGAAGGAGGTACATCTGGACCCCAAACAGCAAGCGATTCGTCTCCTGCGGGCCCGTAGGCTATTGGAGTTGTTTCATTTACTAGATCACCGTCTGCGTAGTGCTCAATCATATTCCCGGTAGTATCCCACCAGTAATCAAATATTTGTGACCCCAGAATATGACGGCCAACACCCCAAACAGATCTATATCCCTTCTTTGCAAGCCATTGATGCCCTAGGTTTTGAGTATCATAGTCATGGACCTCGAAAGATGCGTGGTGAACATGTGTCGTTTCATTCGCGGAGAAGAACAACGTATGGTGATCAACTAATTTATCACCACGATCGATGTGAGCGAATAAAGCAACATTTTTTTTCTCCCCAGCTTTATCGGCATACAAAAAGTCAGATGGGACAAGGTTGAAGTTTGTAGTATAGAAATCAACCATGTCATGGAATTTGTTGACACACATGCCGAAGTGTCCAACCTAAGTCAAATTTCCTATGTCAGACTGATAGTTATGATCGGAAAAAGCACAAACCTTGTGAACGGCGGCAGGACCGGGGGTGAACCGTTGGAATTTGAGTGCGCGTGGCTTTTCGACTTCATAGTTCACAGTGATTTTTGGTGGGTAATCCCCTATCTCTGCGGGTGTCTGACCAAATATCAAATTCATTGGAAACCCTTCAGGGTCGGTTAAAGTCAATATATGTCCACCACCCGGTGCGTCCGTAAGCTCCCGAATCCCCTCTGCTGTTGGTAATTTGGCAGCTCTGATTGGACATCAGCGTGTGGAAAAATAAACCCGTTCTTCCAGGATATACTTTTGTAGATCTTCGTAGGACTCAACCTGAAAGGTTCCACCCAGAAACTTCTTAGGACCTTTACAGGCGTAGTAAACATACTGATCATCGCCATAGCCGCGGAACCATATTTGATCATAGGTCTGGTGTGCAATCTGCATTCCAAAATCTAGTTTAACATGTAATCTCAGCAACGGTTATATGGATCATATAAGCGAGATAATGACCAACCTAACAGGAATGCGGTGATTTCCTCGAGGTCAGGGTGTTGGTAGCGCATATGCGCAAGTTTAACTAGGCGGATCTGTGCTTCCTTATTAATACCACATCGCTTCTGCCAATCCACCAAGGCTTCTTTTTCTTCGCCAACAGCGAGGAAATCCGGTACAGAAGCACCGCGATTGGGTTGAATAGTAGTTATTGCCTTTTATCCAATTAAGCACATTGGGCACAAGAGGTTGCTCCAGAAATTGCATACCATATTGCTTGTATTCACGTAGTTGAGTCCGCGGACAAACAGGATACGCTATCGATAGTGATACAAACCAAAACCAAAACCTCGAACACTTATATCAGGCTTCGTTATTCTTCTCCGCACTGATCAACCGGGTCGAAGTAGACTGATCGACGTCTACATCCGGCGGGGACGGTGTGACGTCCCGCATGTGGAGCAGCAAATGTCCCCGCCACCAGAAAATGGAGGTGGGACACAAGCAATAATCTCGTTGAGCATTGCTTTGGACAGGTTTATGCAGGGGGGCTATTGGTCCCGTTCAACAGCTTGTATTCATTGGAGATTTGACTAGTGTTGACTAGGCATGTTTGACCTGGGGGAAGAACCAAAGAAGCTCATTTTAATATTGTCTGCATCGAGAAATCATCAGTTTTTAATTTATTTCTGAGTATACACGTCAAAACTAAGCGGCGCGATGGAAAACTCAACGCAATACGAAACCACCGATGTGGTAATCTGTGGCTGCGGCCCAACTGGAGCTATGCTGTCGGCTTATCTAGGCCAAATGTCGACCAAGAATGTCGTTCTTGAGAGGGAGCCTGAGATAACGACAGATCCACGAGGAATTGCTTTAGATGAAGATGGAATTCGACTCTTACAAGGACTGGGTATCTACAATGAAATATATTCCGAAATAGGAACATGTAGGGGTTGATCATGGCCGTGAAATTTTTGAGATAGCTCACCTACTGTGCTAGGTATGCAATTATTCAAGTTTGTTGGTGGCTCAGTGCCAAATCTTGACAGAGAGCCTTTTTTGGAAATGGATTACGGCACAGTATGGTTTCATTTTCTGCATGCGTCTCGCATTTGAGCACCGTCTAATGCAGTGAGCAAAAAGACAGAGGGCGGTACCGGACACGTTGGATTCATCTGTCACAAGCAGCCCGTTCTTGAAAAAGCCCTACGGAGAAGCATGACTGCGAATGGGTTCAGCGATCTCCGGCCCGGGTGTTCTGTGGTGAAACTCGCCGAAGATAAGAACTGGACCTATTGTGAGTATACTAACTCACAGGGCTACATAAAAAGAATACGATCAAAATTCTTTGTTGGAGCGGATGGCAAAACTGGGTACACTCGTAAAAAGTATCTGGAGCCCATGGGCGTTCATATGGATCGTGCTCATAAGTACGTTTTATACCAGAAGGTTTCTTACAAGTTCTTGTGTTTTTGTGTGTTTTTGTCTGATAATCTTACCCTGGCAGTTCATTCTACGAAGAAACGTGGGTTGCGCTCAACTGGGAAATCTCTCTTCCTAGTCCCCAAAATCATCCCGACTTCCCTCTTTGGGCATTGGGGTACACACCAGAAGAGGTGTTCGATCTCTTTTTCCCTGTAAATTTTCGTTTCTTATGCAACCCTAGTCGTCCTGCTGTTTGTGGGCGTTTTGGCCTCCGTGCAGATCGTTTATGGCGATTTGAGTTTGTGGTGCTCAAGGGCGAGAATGGAGAAGAAATGGCGAAGCCGGAGGTCGTCGAGAAAATTGTATTTCCTTATATTACACACCCGGGTCAACGATATGGGTATGTATTCGTTTTTTTTTAAACCAACCGATTTCTCCACCCTCAGTCGCTAATAAAACATTACAGCCTCGCGCACGATGTCCAGTTTCCGAAAGACTGTATTAAAGTTCTACGGTCACGACCATTTATGTTCTCCGCTCGAAGTTGTAACAAATGGTCAAAAGACCGTGTTGTATTGTGTGGAGATGCTGCTCATGTATTTCCACCATGTTCGTGCAAACAGAAGTCGGCATTGTGCAAACATGTACTAATAATTGTCTTAGTTGGCGGCCAAGGGATTGCCTCGGGTTTCCGTGATGCTGCATCTCTTGCCTGGCGTCTAGCTCTCCTTTGCCAGCGGCCTACTCAAGGCGTGATCTCACATAACGATATTCTTACCGCGTGGTACACTGAGCGCAAACAGCAACTTGAAAGGTCACTTGCATCAACCATTGAGAACGGGATGTTCGTCACAGAAAGAGATCCAGTCAAGATCTTCTTTCGAAATTGGTCTCTATGGTTTATAGGTTTCGTTCCTGCGTGGCGTCATCAGCTCCGTTTAGGCCGCCGCAAGGACGGCATGATACGATATCAATATGAAAACGGAATGCCCTTCATCACTTCTATGAATGGCGGGTTGTGTGTTAGTCAGGTATATTGCAAACCAGTCAGAACAGGTGCGGGCGATGTTTACTTTACCGACGATGTTATATTTAATGGTAAAAAGGGACTTTTCCAGATACTAGTCTATCTCAAAGATGAAGAGGAAATATCTAGTGCTTGTGCTGATCTTGACGACATAGAGAGCATCTCACAGGGTCATATATGTGACGAGGATGTGACCTTCATAGTCGAAGAAAAAATGGATCAATTGTCCAAACAAGGCAATCCCACATTGAAGTCCCCGGTATATACTCTTGCCAGTGCAAAGGAATTCACACACTCAAGTTTGTGCCTGGGAAGACCGGAACCAATAAATTATGATCCTTACCGTCTTGGAAAGGAACTCAATGGAGAACGATATACCATAATTCGCCCTGACCGATTCATTTTCGCATCTTGCTCTACCAAAGATAAACTTAGACAATCGGTGATCAGCCTTGCATCGTATCTTACCAAGGGCAAGTTGAGCTGAATGGAGGACTTATTGGGGTTATTTGGCTCATTATTGGAATAATCCATGTTTCGTTTATTAACAATTACTGTTCTTATAATATTGTGGTGCCGTTTCCAAATTTGGTAAACTGGTCAAAGTTACTGAGTCTGTAAAACGTAGCCAGTCACCATGCAGATATTCTTCAATATAGCTGCCATAGTCTTAAACATCATTTTCATCATATTATGCACTAGAGAGATTAAAATTGGTACCCCCAACGCGAGATAACTATATTTCAACAAAGAAAAGACAAATTAGATTGATGTATAACCCAACAATGTGTACTAAACGAAACGAAGTTTATGGTAGGAACTTTCATAAATTACGTAAAAATGGAACAATTTACTTGATCTTATCCCAAGTTTTAGATGGTTGGTTTCAAGTTTGTTTTAAATTCCCGTGAGACGAAAACTGTATTTGAAATTAATAAATCGATAAATTGCGCGTCCTATTATCCCAGCATTCATTATCTATATGGATTGTTAGGCTGGAATACGGGTTCCCATATGCCTCTTGCCTGTTTGGCATGGAGTTGTAGGCCTTTCAGCAGATTATAAATGGTCTGCAATGTCGGCATTTGGACTCCTCGAGAAAGACCTTCGCGCAAGGGTTCGCCTACGATATGTTCGATCTCCATCAGATTTCCGTTATCGACATCCTGGCACATGCTTGGCCTGAATCCTGTATCTGTCGAGTCGGCTCGTATTGCTCTGTCCGGAAGATCCTCTGGTAGATCAGCAATGCCGCAGGCATTTGCCGCCGCCATAACCTCCAGCATGATCGGGAGAATAAGGTCGTCAATTATGTGTTGGCTCATGCGCATACGTGCAGTATCCATGCGCAGAATAGCGGCAACTGAGTTGTACGAGGCGTTGTAAACGAGTTTGCTCCACCTAGTACGACTGACGTTCTCATCAAAGACAACATCGAGAGCGTCGTGAGGATTGTAGACAGCAACATAGCGTCGGGCCGCATCCTCTGCAACCCCAGGTGAAACTAGACAGCTCTTGAACGGACCTATCCTTTGGGAGTCGGGATCCGTATGATGTACTCTTCCGTGAGAAAGTTGAGTCGCGCTGATATAAGAGACACTGCTTAGAATTGGGTTGTAGGGGAAGCGGCGGATCATTGGCTTCTCGATGTTCAGCCCGTTCTGCAGCAATACAATAACTGTTTGCTCATTTCCCACTGCTGGTGCCACTATCTCTTCCACAGTTGGAGAAACGTCGGGAACATTTTTAGTGGTCACGATAACAAAGTCGAACGGGGATAGGTTTTCTTGTGCTACATCGGGCACACTGTCCCGTACTGGCTCATATTAGCCATACATATGACAGACACACATGCAATATTGCACAAATAATGACGAGAGACTAGAAAGAATACGCAGTGAGTAGGAGACAGCTACATACCATTATCAGGTCTCCAGCCTTTAATTCCATGGCCGTGGTCGATAGAGTCAATATCAATGCCGTTTTTCTTGACTTGAGCAAAATTAGACCTCATAACCATGGTGACTTCTGCACTACCCCCAACATGTAGTGCATATGCAGCCATGATTCCAACTGATCCTGCACCTATAATTAACACCCTCGCCCTCTTTTCCACCATTGGGGCCAAACAGTAGATTGCGGAAAAGAAAACGCTAAAAGAATGCTAGAAGTGTCGCAAATGTGATAAAGTAGGGCTTTTCCATTGGCTATTATTCGGTGGCAGAGTACTATGTGTGGTCAGTTTTCGTAACCCCGGAAGGTTCTGGCTGACCCCGCTGTGGGGGTTTGTTTACTGTCCTTGGAAATTTGGAAAAAAAAAAGACGGGGGGAGAGAAAGAGATAGAGAGAGACAGACAGAGAGAGACAGACAGAGAGAGAAAAGGACAAAGGTACGATAACTGAATATTTTAGACATTCAAAAATTGTTCAGTGGCATGCACATGGTCCACAGTATTTAGGATATCTAATAAAACAAACATAATCGTAGCGTTCAGTTTAGCCATCCAGACTCAATTCCAGTCGACCATGTCTCATCAATAAAAGGCCATTGTAATAATTCCGCTTCTAGACTGTGAAAAAGCATATTGCTACTATCGTTCTCCCCTAATACCGTTGTTCCATCCAGTGACATGGAATCTCGTGGTATATTCGATCGCCTTGCGGTGCACTGGTGTTCTTGGTTGCCGGAATATCTATCGTTGCGGTGGAGTGGCTCGCCCTCACGAGACGCTCGATGAATAGAACTTTGGTGTCTGATGTCTCCATACTCGTCTAGAGTGCTTGCAAGAGCCAAATGATTAGGTCGACTAGTTGAAGATGTGTCAATTGATTCACATCTCTTGGCTGCTCCATAGAATTTGTCTGCTTCTTGCACAGCGTGCCACTTTACAAATACCGAGTCAGAATTTTGCAAATATCCCACTGCGGGAAAGAGACAAAGGGAAACTCACCCATTGGTGGCCAACGGGCCAGAACTGTGTGAGGCGCTCAAGATACAACATATTCTTCTTCTTCTCATCCTCGGCGCTTTCCAATCCTCCGGGATATTTATGAGGAGCAATAGTCGCGTACATGTTCACATGGACAGCCACAAAGACACTGAATCCGGAGTAAGGAGTAATGACTGGAGCTTGAGAATTCTCTACAGCCGATAAAATCACCCCAATATTTTTAGCTGCTTCAAATATACACCCGAGAGTATCATCGTCATGGTTTTGAGACCTGTCTTCGCTGTCAATAGTAGTATTATGCCTGTTATCGGAATGTGCCTCGGAAAAACGTCTCAAATTGGATAATAAACGGTCACGATGGAGAAATAGAACACTGAAATCAATAATGCTGTCAGTATTTTCCAACTGACCGACTTAAATAGTGGCCTTTTTGATTTTTATAAAAATGAAGGCATAAATACCTCATAAAAAAGATTAGATTCACGTAAGTGAAAAGCTCTCCGTATCCAAAGGCAACATGTGCCTGAACACTAGTGTCAGGAAAACGAACGGTTGTATCTTGAATATTTCTCCATTCGTCTAGTTCGTCTTTTAGACTCTGCCACGTGGAATCAACTAGGGAGTTTGAAAAAGAGGTCGAGCAGGAAGTAGAAAGAACATGAGTTCTGCGATTCACATTCGCATATCTCAGAATTCGTACGAAGATGTCGAAGCCACGTGCCACTATTGCCAGTCCATGATCAATCGTTAAAAACTTAGCGCCAAAATATTGGAGACTCATGTTTCTAGGCATTAAACGTTCCTGCGGGTGTTTATTGAAGGCGAACTCGTGATCGCTGATTGGTAGTGGAACGGAGATTGAGCGAAAAGATAGCGCAAAATGCTGCCTTGCCCCTGAGCTCAGTTCACAGTCCTGAGAAAAACAAACCCAGTATGTGCGGACAAGCAGCTCGTACTGTGTTTGCAAGGAATGAAATTCTTGTGGGTTCTGTTCCATAGTGTCGTCTGTCATTCGCAGCAGCGACTGTATCATATACATGGCCATTCCTAGTAGTAATTAGCAATACATAGTTATAAAACCATAATTGATTTAAAGCAACAAGGAGGTAGTCGTTACCAATATACATCCACGATTTATATGGATGGCCAGACCCCCACTCGTAAAACGAAAGTATTACTAGCGATTGAGCTATAGATAGAGAGGGGGCCTCAAAAGCTCGATGGGAAACCTCGGAGCGCGCATACTCGGCATAAACTTCTTCGTCTTCAAGTCCACGGCCAGACATGAAACGAGTGCACATTGACAAAACAGAAGCAATGAACACGGGGTCAACCTTTGACTGGTCTGATGAAAGGTCAGATATCAAGGATGGGTAGTGCAAGAAGTTGGCCACGGGGAATTTTTTTCTATAAATCTCGCAGGCGTCAATTATTGTTGATGGTGGTACGGTTAACAGCGGATTCGTCGATGTCTTGTCATGGAAATGATTACCATTTCCCAGAAGAGTAGACGGGGAGTTACGAGGTGACGCGACCAGTCTTGAAGATGATGATTTGGTGGTTGGCCTTCTCTTTGCAGAATCGCCATCCTTTATCGCACTTTTATTAATCCTCGGAGACAAACTAGGACTTGAAAGAATGCATCCTTGTACTTGGCCTTTTTGGCACCGTCGGCATGGAGGGCTTCCTTCATGCACGCATTTGACTTTGGCTTGCCTAATAGCTGTTTAGTATGAACCTCCGATCGACTTGTGCGTATAATTGCAAGGAGAATGGATGGCATGCTCGCAGCCATGACTTACCGGCAACGTTCGCACGAGATCGACAGTCGCATGTCTCCAGGTTTATCTTGTAGCTTCAATTCTGTGGAATTTCTCGGATTCTGATGAAATACGTAATAATTATATCGGGCAATGTGGCAAGACTGTTAAACATCACCGCCCATGAGCGCAGAATCAACTTGGATAAACATTTCGATTGAAGACAACATGAAAAATGATCGGAATGAGGAGTGGACCAATAATGGAGCGTCCATGTTACTAAATAGTGGGGCGTCTGGGATCAGGAATGTTTTTACCAAGCAGCACACCACTCGCTGTTATTATTAGTAATTACTACGTATTATTATTATCATGGTACTAAAATGTGTTTTACGAATCACGACTACACTAGTTAAATAGGTAGCTGACTGAACCTTATTCTAGGACAAAGCTTGTAACAATCACAGTCCAGAGAACTGTGAAGTCGGGGCAAAAAAAAAAAAAAGAAAAAAGAAAGAAAGAAAGAAAGAAAAGAAAAGAAAGAAAGAAAGGAAAAAAGAAAAAAAGAAAAAAAGAAAAAAAGGAAAACAGCTTCTCCTACATGTAGTTCAAAATGCTACATTAAGACCAATCCCTGGGTTATGCACCCATTGAGCTTGTCAACCTGCATGGCTTCAGTGGCCCAAGATGTAACAAACCTTACCACCGCATAGCCGTCTCCGGTTTCCTCCCAAATATAAAAATGAAATTTGTGTTGCAGGTGATTTACGAGAGCTAAAGGAAGCTTCACGAAAACTTGGTTCGTTTCAGTCTCAGCACTCAGCATAAATCCAAGCTCAGTCAGATGAGTTGATATCCGCTGCGCCATAGCATTGGCATGGGACCCCAATTCAAGGAATAAATTAGAGCCAAACAACTCTGAGAACTGAATACCGATAACTCGTCCCTTGGCTAGTAATGCACCGTGCTGCTTGATATGATAAACAAAGTCTTCCGCAATTTGCGTGTTTTTGATCACAATGGCTTCTCCTAACAAAGCTCCCAGTTTGGTGCCACCAATCCAGAATATATCGGTGAAGTCCACAATATCTCTCCAACCCAGGTCATTCTTGTGTGATGACAAAGCTGCTCCAATCCGTGCACCATCCATAAATAATAGAAGCCCAAGTCTTCGACACGTTTCTGAAATATGGCACAGTTCTGATTTGGTGTAAATTGTACCAACTTCGGATGCGTTAGAGATGTATACAAGACGAGGTTTCGCTATGTGGGGAGCAAATTGGTTTTGTTGAAAGCTCTTTTCAAGGTTGGCTGGCGTCAGTTTACCATTTACTGCCTGCACTTGGATGATCTTGTGCCCAGTTGCCTCGATTGCCCCGGCTTCTTTGCTCACAATATGACCAGAATTCACAGCAATAACAGCCTCAAAGGGACGTAGACAACTGGCGATCGAAATGAGATTTGCCGAAGTTCCGCTAGGCACAAAGTGAATCGCGACTTCACTTTCGCTGCAGCCAAGATGTTGCCTAATCGACTTCCTCGCTTGATCACAGAAGTCGTCTTTTCCATACGAGATTTGTTGAGTGTGATTGTTACGAAGAAGAGAGTCAAGAATTTGAGGATGAGCTCCTTCGCTATAGTCGTCCATGAAACTGTACTTGACGGGCCACTCCCCAGTATAGGACTCAGAGATAGGCATACTCGTAATATAAATAGCTCTTCTTTCGATATCACCGGTCTCTAATAAATACCCAGTGAATGGAGAAGATCAGTTGAAACGGAGGTCGAAAAAGCGGAAGGTTATGAAGCAGAAAATATCGACCTGAAAATTCGTAAAGAAACTAGGATTTTGCGAAAAATGGAATATAATAAATAACTAGTTATTCAAATGAAACAGGGGAACTCTAACAAAAGGCAAGCTGTCGGGAATATCGGGAAAGCCCTTGGTACGTCGGGAATGGCGAGATGTCGGGAATTGCAGGGCATTCCCGACGAACCGCTCTGATAGTTAATGTTTTCCGGAATTTCACATACGATGCGACGGGACTTGGTGGTTCTTTCGACAACTTGAACACTTGAAAAGTGGCGAGCCTGGTACTGAGAGGTACGATCGAAATCCTTTACATCATACACATAATTATTACATATCACTAGTCTGGCGACTAATATTGTGTAATAGTACCGGATTTTAAAATTTGAAAGAACCAGCTATCACTGTTCGGTATACGGAAGCTCCTCCATTTTCTCAAACTCTTGCATTGACACGTCTTACCCCAGATGGCGCTTAAGTAATTCATGCGTGACAAATCGTTCGGGGCGGTTCCCTTGGGCATCGACGAAGGAAACATGGTGGTTGAAATCGCTGATTCGTTGTAATTCGTTCCCATGCCGATGATGATGAGGGCATTCCATCGACCCCAATGAGAAAGCTCAAACTCGTCCATGTCAGTGGCTTCACCGTCTAGCAAGAGCAACAGTCGTAGTATGGGTGTATTAGGCCCTGCTTGCCATCCGTATACAGGGTGATGAGCGAGAGTTTTTGAAAATGAAGCTCAACCTTCTGCCACCCCGTCATAATTCGGGTCCCCCCTCCAATCCGTACATTGTTGCACCACAACGCACCAAATTCTTATGGCAAATTTTGCCAATATGATGCGACTCATTAGCAAAGGTAACTAAGTCGTATCCATTGTACTCCTGGTCATGGTTTGCCATCGCATCCGCGAAGCGCCGAATAATAGCCTTCGCAACGTCTACTCTCAGTCAGTATCGCCTTATAACACCTGAATGATGTGCAGCCCTTACCTCCATTTTTAGGTTGAGATGATCTCACGTAGTTGGTGATAAGGTATTGGTCGTAGACTGGTCGAACAGGATCAAGGGTCATGTATCCCGAAACGTCTAAGAGAATCATCGTGTTGTCAGTAGGCATTTCAGGACTATCGAACGGTCGAAATGGGGCTGGCATGACCTGCTTTCTGTACGATTCTGACGTATGTTGCAGTCGACAGGTATCGGTAGATGAATAGTACAGTGGTGGCGGTTCGACTGCCTTGGCTATTCTAGCCTGGGCCATTTTCATCTCAGAAATGAAGTCAGGCTTCATTCGCATACCGCTACTGCCGTCTCTATGATTGAGCACCTAGTATAATCATTCTACTGCAATATCTTCGAAGCCGCGCCAAGCTGGGGTAATACCTCTCCAGCCAGATGCTGCTCCAACACTAAATTTATTCCAGTGGGTTTGATGCCTGGATTGCCCATGCCACAGGAATTGGCTCAAAATAACCTGTTCTAAGCAAGTGCAAGTATTGAAGAGGCCGATGAGTTCGAAGATAAGCAATTTTCGTAGCAATGCCTACTTTTTGTTGGTACGCCCTCAGAATCTGATGCCACCGCTTGTCAGGCCATCGCCCCTGGTCCTCGGCAATGATTGCCTCCTGAAGATCCCTACCTTTTTCGATGCTCTTTTGTTGGGATGATTTAACACTAACAGCTCGTTTGAGATTCGCAAGCCCTAGGTTGAAACTTTTAGACAAGGGAAAGCGGCGGTGTCGACTTTTATCAGAGACTTGCCCTCCCGCCGTGCCAATGGAAGTCCTCTTCTCAAAGTCCCCAGGCTTCTTGCCAATCAACCCCATATCTGCCACGGCGTCGCATAGAGCATCCTCTCCCCAGATGTTTTGTTTCGGTTCTTGAGAATCAACCTTGGTGTGAGCCTCTTCATTCAATTGCGAATTCAAGGCTATAGTGTCACGAATTACCCTCGCATGATAGAATGGGATGGGTTGTGGCATAGCCCAGAAACCTTGTTGTCCATATCCGTACGGTGAGACCACTCGAAACATGTATGGGTTACTAAAGAAACTGAAGCCATTTTGAATATCGTTGTAATGCCTCTCCCTTTTTGTGATATCAGTTAGACCAAAAAAACATGTCATCCGCGGGGCTGCATCGCAGTATACCTAGATACATGACTGCTTTCGACCACATTTCCTGCACTCCTCGTCGATTCCACTTCCGTCGCTGGTACTGGTGAATGGGACAAGAGCACCAGTAATCTGCTTCGTGCTCTGGCTCTATATCACTGTTATAAATACGATTGTTGATAGCGAAGCTCCTGAATCCTTTGATGCATTTCTTGTTGTAGGCTACCCATTAGTACCACTAACTGGTAATACACGTATCAGGCTATGCGGTACGCACCTCGTCTCTCGCACGCCACTTGCCAGCTTCGATCAAAGCGTTGGCGTGGTGGTGCACAGCAGGCAAGTGCGAGCCGCTTGTGGGCGGTGGCATACGTAGTCTTGCGCCGGTAAAACTACGGATAGTGTCTTTGCGCGGCGTCGAGGGAGATGCATCGCAAATTTTCCCGGTTTCGGTGTGCGCTAGCTTTGCGCGACGAGTTGCAAAGAAAGCAATGAATTCTAGAGATTCTGGAGATTCACCTAGTATACTTTGGAAATATCCGGCAGCCTTTGCACCGGGAAGATAGGCAGCATAACCAGTGATTTAATCTGCAGGAGTTCGCTGTCATCTAAATTGTAGAATTCGCCGCAGCTGCGGCAATGCTCATTCGTAGCCCATATGCCGCGGGAAATATGTTCCTGAGGCTGAGCATATATAACATAAAAAGACCAGTTAGATGCAAATACACGATCATGAAGCTGGCTGCTGTTAGAAGAACTCGCGAGTGTTTGCCAGCCGTATCTCTCCCGACAACAAAGGAAGCGGGGGGCAGCTTGAGTTAGCCTATAGTATATACGTACTATAATCGTGCTGCGAATCAGCTGGGTGGTACTTTCGGGGGCTATCAAATATCCCCTGGTTGTTTATTGCACCTGCATCAATAGAAGCGCACTCATTGACTGGCGTATAGCACCCTGATAGATGACCTAGGCCAACCTCACCCTGAGATCGGGCCCCATGCAGATGGGACAACGGTCGGTATTATTTCCCCATCCGAGATACAGAGCAACGAAAGCCAATGGCGAACGCCACGAATAGAAATGCATACTGGAGTTTCCCTCGGGATACTAATATTAAACGTATGTATTCGTTTTATTATCGTATGCCCGCTTTGTCAGTGCTTGGCTTTGAATGGAGTACTCCGCTTTATAATTATTACTGATGTAGTTAACTATTGGTTTCCTTATCTCTAAGCGGCGTGTGCATGTGGAATTTGACCAAACTGGCCCATTCTCTGCTGGCCTAGTCAATTAACTAGTTACTCATTCAACCAAATATCCTCTAATTTAGAGAATACAATGTAGATTCTTGAATTTCTTATCCGGCCACCCGAATAGATACCACGCACGACCGTCTTAACACATACGTAGTAATACGGAGTACATACGGTTGGAATTCCCTGACATCAACTAATTCTTGTAGTAATAAATTGTGGACACAGTAGAAATAAACAAGCATTTAACTACGTACTATGCTCGTCCTTCTACACCCAGC
>CVMT01000010.1:1021521-1073266 GCA_000985935.1 Talaromyces islandicus | reverse complement strand
CTACAGCAGCGTATTACCGCCACAGCTGCTAGTTAGGTAATTCACAGCACGGGCCGTGGTGGATACTGGCGAGCGAAATTCTACCGCCCGCTCATAGTCGTCCACTTTTCAATAGCATTACGACAATTCGAAAAAGGCATAATCCAGACAAGCACGTCCGTGTGTAACTATATTGTATCGTTGTTAAAGAGCGATATGAAGGCTACTCGGGGCTGCCGAACCTGCAAGAGTAAGACGAGTTTGAATCTGGAAGAGTTCAAACGAGTATCATTAATCGCCAATCGCACATTTATACTGACCCAGAGTGCATAGAACGAAAAATAGGATGTGACAAGCAACTTCCCTGTTGTCAGAACTGTGTGCGAACTAACAGACACTGCCTGGGGTACGCTCTTCGACTGGTATGGCCTGATCAACATGATGGCAGGCGAAAATCTGGACAAGTCATACTGCCAATAGATGCCATTGATCTGCTACCATCAATCCCCGAAACCCTCTATGGGAAGCAGTTTTTGAATACGAGCTACGACGATCTAACGATGTCTCGTGGACCAAATACTCCCTTTCGGCTGGCCTCGGAGGCAGGAAATCGTTCTGTGTGTCCTGCTCCGCGCAGCATCTCGCCGTGGCCACTTGGTATTTCCGGCGATGCGGCAGAGCTGCTATTATACTGTAAGATGGACCGAGGGAGAAAAAGTTACCTTGAGCTAACTCTTCAGGCTTCTGGTCAACGTTTGTGCCCCTGCTAATTACAATTGGACATCACTAGATGAATGCAGAATATCAAGCATGATATCGACAATAGATACGGAAAACGGATTTCGAACAGAGCTACTCCCGCGTGCACTTTCCCAATCATGTGAAGCCTCAACCGCATTACTGAATGCCATTTTGGCCGTTTCGTGTTTCCATCGATTTGGCATGCAGGCAGCACTGCCATTTAAGACCAAGGCTCTTCGATCTTTATCCAAATCTCTTGCGAGTGAGCAAATGCCACGGAACTTGAATATAGCAAGTACTCAACTTGCTACCTCTCTGATGCTCTGTGTATACAGCGTGAGCTTTAAATCACCATATTTTTCAAATGTATGTTAGCTAATTGTCCAAACCAGGTGTTTGATGAGACCGAGGAGAACTGGCATATTCATTTGAAAGGTGCAAAATATATTCTTCGGCGTCTTGCAAGCACTCAACACCGAAATAATATGTCCAGTTTCATCTTCACATGGTACCTTTACCATGAAGTGTTTGGGGGTTTTAGCCGGTTTTGTAGCCATTTCGCCAATGAAAAGTCACCAGTCCTAGAGTCCTTTTCTGAGGATTTCAGTAGTTCAGAGGTGAGGGCGGTCAAAATCCTAGTATTTTGTGTATACTCATTTACCCTGGCTGATTTTCTGCCTAAGATTGTCGGTTCAATTGGTTGTTCGCTAGAGCTTCTCAATATTATTCGCGATATAAACCTATTGCGCGATGATGTGCTCATTGGTCGATATACAGGCAGACTCAAAAATCTCAAGTCGCGCTTGCTACTAATGTCCCAGCACGCAGAATCAATTGAAGACGGCGACAGTGACGCTATGCAACGTCAAAAAGCCAGAATTTTCAACACCGCTGATTTTTATCGAATGGCAGCTCTCATTTACCTCTTGCGGATAGATGCAGAAACGAAAATGAGCCCTCGAATGTCCATTTATATTCAGCAAACATTTCAAATTCTGGAAGGACTTCCAATCTGTACCAGTCCATGGCCGCTGTTTGTTTTAGCATGCGAAGCGGAGACAGACAGACACAGGATAATTATTCTTGAAAAACTGGACCAAATGGATCAAGACCGTAAAATTGGAAATGTCTTTGTACTGAGGAATATAATTGAGTCACTATGGAAGCGGCAAGACCTACAAGCGGACGCAGGCTGCCGCCGAACGCTTCAATGGTGGAACCCGGCCATGCTGAATACAACTACTCCTTGGTTTATTTGACAGGGTATTTCCTACCCTCTGAAGGTAAGGGGTCTGTCTGGGTATGCTGTCTCTCGAGAGGAGCAAGCCTTGACTGTCCTCATTTCTTCATTGTTGTCACATGTTTATCTACAGCAGGATTGACCAACAAGCTCAGGAGATCCGGCCTGGCATAGTGTCCAACAACATCAATAAATGCCTTCGGCTTGTCGATATCTCGAAGATCGATATCGGCAGTTAGGATAACCTCTGATCCAGCGTCTACTGGGTCGCATAGCGGTTTTCCATCTGGGCCAAATATCATCGAGAAGCCACCTCCGGGTGTTGTAGTCACAGGGTTTCCGACCAAGTTGTTCTTCTGTAGATTTTGCTCGGTCAGAACCTGCGATGCTACCAACACAAAAGCTTGCCCCTCGATGGCGAAGAACTGGCTGGCGCGGTAAGAAGCTTCTCCAGTCTCATGATACAGCCAAGCGATCCTCTCTGGATCTGGCATCTCAAACTCTGGTGGCCAACTGGCAACATGAATTTGGGCTCCTTGCGAGTACTCGTAATACCGCAGCAGGGGCTGAAGATGTTCCCAACAGTTAAGCCCGCCAACTTTGCCAAATGGAGAGTCTACGACGCAAATGAGTGACTCGGCCTGACCCTCGCCCCAGATAGTACGTTCGATGTGAGTTGGCTTGATCTTGCGACGATGATGTACTATTTCTCCTGACGGACTGATAAAAGACTGGGCCATGTACAAGCTGCCCCCCTCACGCTCGCTATAGCCCAGCACAACCATCATACCAGCCTTCTTTACAGCTGCTTGGATTCTTCTCATCTCGGGCGAGTCCTTTCGCATCGAGTTATGCATGTATTCATGGATAATGTGGGAATTCTCGATTACCGCTGACGTCCACATACTCCTGGCCAACGAGATACACTGTCAGTCAATCATGTGTCTCCAAAACGCATGATTCTTCTTTATTTACTTACCATGGATAACCAGGAATCCAAACCTCTGGAAACCCGAGGACATTGACACCTTTCGCAGCGGCCTCTTGAATTAGCGAGATTGTTTTATCAACGCTGCCGTTGAGATCAAGCCATACTGGCTCGGATTGGACGGCTCCGACTCTCACGAGGTTTGACATGGTTGATTATGCCTGCTGTGAAGTATGTGAATTGGAAAATGAAGACTAGAGAAAGGTTTAGCGGTAGGGGCTGTATTTAGTATTGTGCCCATTATTTATAAGGAGAACGGGCCAAAAAGTCATTTATCAATCATATTACGCTACTCTTTCACATGATATTTTGTTATCACAATATGATCTTTATTACAAATTGTTGAGCACTCGGAATCCCCATCGCTGTTGTCATATAGTGGAACGATAAGAAAGCAAGCGGAGAAAATGATCGCAAACTCCTTCCCCGAAACATGCCCACCCGATTACAAACCTCGTATCGCCATAGAGATGCAACACTTTGCGATCGCTTTTATAACAAACGTCGTTTCCAACCAATTCAAGCTTTGATAGACAATGGAAGCCGTCTTAAGCTGCAAAAATAAGAGGCCAGCTCAGTCCAATGTTGTTTTATCTAGCGTAGAGATAGGTGTAAATGTCCAGGTATTACTGAACGCTTATCAAAGCTACTGTGAACACTATGTACCTATTGAGCAATCGTGCTTCACCCGGTGCACCTTATTTCTTCTATATTGTTTATATTCGAAAATTTCTAGATTAAACAAAAAAGAGTCCTTGCAAACACCTCTGGCTTGCACGATTTCTTAAGGCTCAAATTCTGGACACTATGATTGGCCCATTGGATCAGAGCGCCTTATCTGTATGCGCTGACTCAGCTGAAATGTAACCAAAGTGGATTGCAACGTTGAGATGGACTATCTTCGACTTTCACAGTCATTAGACATAAATACTATTGGATTACTATTTAACTTAAAATCATGTACAATGATGCTGCGAATACCACCGGACCGCGTGAAGTTGCTATCCCTGGTACAGTCCACCTGGTAGACTTGGATCACACTGCGCGTTCTCGTCATGCCCATACAAAACAAGACATTGTCCTGGATCCCAATCCTTCGAGCGACCCCAATGATCCTCTCAATTGGTCTCCTCGTCGCAAACTGCTGTCACTCATCTGTCAGAACCTGTGAGATACCTCAACCAAAACAAACAAGGAGGATGTATGATATTTGTGGCAACAAAGGTTAATCATCGTCATAGGTATACTTGGTTTGTTGGTATATCCGTGTCAACAGTGTACTCTGTGCTGGTCCCTCTTTCGAACGAGACAGGAGTATCAACCGCTACATTGAACCAGGGAACCGGGTATATGTTTCTATTTCTGGGTTGGGGACTACTCTTGTGGCAGCCCTTTTCCCTGAGGTATGGCAAACGTGTAGTTTTCCTTATTTCCGTAGCGGGAGGAATTGTAAGACCCCATGTTCGCTAAGATTTCATCTCAAGGCTAATGGAAGCTTCTTAGGGAACATCTGTTTGGAGGTAAGGCATCGCTGTTTAAAGACCTACCAGGAAGCCTTCTTTTTCATGTCCGAGAATAAGCTGATTTATTTAAGTGCGTACGTCAAAACCAACCGTGAATGGATTGCCAAGTGCATACTACAAGGCTTCTTCGTCTCGCCGATCGAGGCCCTGCCGGAACTCTCTGTAACTGACCTGGTACGTGCGCGTTTTGTTTCAATAATTACGATACAAAAAAGTGGACTTAAAAGAAATTAGTATTTCACTCATGAACGTGGAACATATATGGGAATCTATGCCTTTACCCTGGCAGGCAGTAACTATTTTGCTCCTGTGATCTGCGGCTTTATCGCAGAGTACCAGGGATGGAGATGGGTATTCTACTGGCCGGCCGTGTTTTTAGGCGCGATTTTCGTCTTTCTGGTGTTATTCATGGAAGAAACCAACTACAATCGTGATATAAAGGTTGCCACTGACCTACCAGTCACGGATTCAACAGCGCAAGAAAAGGTTCCAGCAGCCATGCAAACACTACAGACAGTTGACCTTGCTGATGACTCTACCACATCGAAAACCTACCTTCAGAAACTTTCAATTTGTCAGTTTAACCAAAGCCAAAATATGATACGTCATGCTACTCAAAGCGTGAGGTTCTTGGGCTGGCCGGTTATCTTCTATGCAGGCTTCTCATATGGCTCTTATCTTGTCTTATTCAACGTTCTTAACGCTACAGCATCTATCATACTATCCACAGAGCCTTATAACTTTTCTTCGTCAATAGTTGGACTCGGCTACTTGTCTTGTTGCATTGGAGTTATTATTGGGGCCTTTGTCTCTGGCAGACTGAGTGACTGGCTAACAATTAAGCTTGCGCGTCAGAATGGTGGAATTATGGAATCTGAATATCGCTTATGGCCCTTCGCCTTGTGCGTCATTACGGTACCGGGATCACTTATTCTTTGGGGTGTAGGAGCTCAACACGGTGTCCACTGGTTCGGCTTAATATTTGGGATGGGCTCACTCGCTTTTACCTCCACAATGGGCATTACGCTGAGTGTCAATTACCTCGTGGACAGCTACCATTATATCAGTAGTGACGCACTCGTGACGGTTATTCTTGTGCGCAACACCATGTCTTTTGCAATTGGCTACGGGTAAGATAGCACAGAAGATGGGTGACGAATATTGAAAATGAAACTGATAGATCACTCTACAGGATCACTCCATGGTTGACAAATCTGGGATACCAAAATTGTTTTATTTCGGCAGGCTTTATTGGCATGGCTGCGTCATTAGTTTTTCTTGTGATGATTCGATTTGGAAAAATTTTCCGCTCTCGAAGTGCCCTGAAATATTGGGAAATTGTTGATCGAAAAAATTCCTAAAGGCAAAGGGATCTCCCTCTTACTATTAATATTGAGCTTGTATTTTTGATTTTTTTTTTTTAAAAAAAAAATTCATCTAATAGAAGTGCCTATGTGGTAGAATTGTTCCCACCATGGACCGGCGGTCAACAGATAAGCTAGTTGCCACAGAAGGAAGTTCTAGCCACTGACTTATTCCCACCCTTTCTGCAGACGAGCTTGCACTGAAATACATGCACAAATTAAAATGAGACTACCTTGCAGAATGTGGCTCTACTCTTCAAAGCGAGGCTTGCATTGGAAACGTGACATCAAGTTTATACCAAAATAATCTGCATGTTTTCATATAAACGCCTTTTCAGATCCATGATGCATGGAACGACTAATGGAATTCTAAAGTCTTTCACAGTTGATAGTACCAACTGAGTGCTTAGTATTTTTGTTCGACAGAGACAACCCCGCGAACTGTGCCAACCCTGTTGGTATTCGGGTTATCCACGTTTGTGCTGGGCACACTTATATGCTTTTATTCGGATCGATTGTCATGTGGGGTGTGCATGGTGCTTACCAGTATTATAGTAGCGAGCTTTCAACATGACCGGCCGCATCATACAAATACCGGCTGGACTGCTGTGGCTTTTATCTGGATTTACATAGGTGAATTTGGTGCTACATGGAGACCAGCATCCGGGACTCTGGTGTCTGAAACTTTTCCCATGTCTATTCAGGCAAATGATGCTTCCATAGGGGCTTCTAGTAACTGGGTATAATTCTGATACCTCAGGGTTATCGCTGCTAAGTAGGTCAAACTAACAGTCTTACTATAAAGGCAAACAACTTAGCCGTGGCCTTTTTCGCCCCTCCGATGTTTACTGCGTGGGAATGGGGAACACACCTTTTCTTTGCGGTTATCCTTGCGGGTGGAATTGCTTGGATATGGTTTTGCGTTCCAGAAACCAAGGGAGCCACTCTTGAAAAGATGGATCGTGTTTCCAAAAGCCATTGCGGAGCAGTCGATGCTCTCTCTTATGTTAGCGGACGTAAGAAAAGACGTTGGGCTTGACCAAGACGTGGCAGCTAGAGTAGTTTCAGCAGTGCAAGAGAAACTACAAAGTAAAACGTTACAGGAAGGGATTGAGGTTGTTTGACTACAGCAGCTGCTTGCCTATTCAACTTTAACCCACATTCTATAATCCAAACTAAATTATCGATACATACAGATCCTATATCAAAACTGCAGAGGACCTGTTGGTTTTGAAAAAATATGATTTTAATTCTCATGGTATAATAATAAATCAAGTTAAGAAAACACGTGAAAAATGCTTTAAATCATATCTTAACATCGCCGTAGAATTTAATAACTGGCGTGTCTACCTAACCATCCATCCCATTCTTAGTATATTAACTGCTAGCAAAAAGGCTACTCGACTGATTAATTATCCATCATATTAGCCAATATAATCAAGGTCAAGTGTATGAACTATTTATTAAGTAGATAAATGAGTGAGTCATATTAAGATATATCGGATTGTCGTCGGAAGTCACCAATTCTACAAAACTAAACAGGCCAACAGCCACACAATAGGAGCGAAAATATGTAAAATGTTATTATATTAAGATCATTAACTCACTTCAAGACGCTGGATGGATAACTCAACACACGAAATTATTTGCTTCATACTGTCTAGTAAAAAGAAGACAAAGCAGTCAGACAGTGAAACATAACTTATTTTCATCTTGTCACAGGAACTTTTGTGTAACTAAATATTGAAGTTTAGTGAATCATTCCTGAAAACTGAGTCACAAATATGCTATTTAAGCAATCTCCAAACCAGAAACGACGTTTTGGCTTCTTCAATTTGTTATTCATGTCAATAGTGAAGGAAACCAAAGACAACAAACCGAAGCTTTACTCGGTATCAGACATATACTACAGACTTATCTCCAGCCTGGTGAGAATATGCAACTCATAAATCTTCCGTTGTACGTGGTTGACCGACAGGAGATGGCACAGGAACCATGTCTTCCTTTGAAGAACTGAAGGACAGGCTGAGGAAAGAAGAAAACTTTTTACTAAGCATACAGGACCACATAAATGCTGTGGTATGTATTTTAACCATATTTTTTCTCCTACAAAGAGTGAATACCACTTGACACGGGGGCTTTCCTAATTTTGAGAATTACAGAAAGAGATCCAAAACCATGTAAAGGAACACGGAAAGGGTGTACCATATCCTGAACCCAGCATCCCTCTTAGCCCGGAGGCGGCAGGCACCTATCGCAATCTGTACACAAGGGATTTGTATGAGAGCGGTCATGGAGCAAGTGACATCAAGGCTTTGCAGGATAGACTTTCGAAGCAAGCGAATATCGTCCAAAACCTGAAGGGGGCAGTAGCAAAGGCACAATTGGCAGAATTGGCAGAGACATGAGCATAGGTAGAACCTGGTTCACAAGTTCGAGAGAGCCTAGCGACCCTGACAAACCGGTAAAGTGTGAGCAGTCTAAAGAGCAGTGTCCTTGTCAATGTCTGACGTGAACTGATGGTTTTAATACTAGTGCTGGACTAGTAGACTCTGCACACTCTGCGAGATGGCATCCGCCTTTGGGGGTTATTTTGATTTCATTTTCCTCACTTATCTCACAGTGAGTTTTATGGGAATATATTTACATTGCCTTAATATTCTTTCCCCCTTTTTGATTTAATTTGTCAGTTATTTAACTTAGTCTAGACCTTGATTAAACCATGACCCTATGGAAGAAGTATGTGTTGTCATTAGTATTGTAGCTTGCAAGAGTTCGAATAAGCATGCGAGTGTATTCTAAAAAGACTTTTTTTGGGGGAGAGGGTTCTGTGAAATCGTGCAACAGCGGTCTTGTCAAACAACAATGGACTCGTATCAATAAAACTTGGTTCTACCTAGAACAGCGACTAGAATTACGTTACCATGAAAGTGTTTATGATTCGGTCAATGTTGGTATTCAGGTGTACCATCAGGAGGCAGGTCTTTACTGGTACAGAGTATCTGAAGCTGTTTGAGACTTTGTGGTAATTTGAAATGTAAATTTCGGTTCTGCTTTCCGGTAGAATAACACGACCTATACCACCGAAGAGAATATAGCCATTGTGATGGATCCTGAGTCAAACTAGTCAAAAAGCCATAGCTTGAAGGCTGCTTAAAAACACGAATGTGAGCAAAGCTACTAAAAGCCAGAAGAATAAAAAAAGAGGAATAAATCGAGTCAGTAGTGTGCAGACATACGTACCTCCTACAAGGGAAAGCATCCGTAGCTGCAGATCGTACTATGAGATAATGATTATACAGATTCGTTCGTGTACTCCAGATATTTTAAGAGTTGTAAAGGGAATCCAGGTTCAAACGGTCTTGATAATATCGTCATTTCCAGTGGATATGAAGAGATTCTCCCTGATAATTTGCGTTTCCTCTTGCCAACTCGAGTCCCCAAAAAGCTCATCAATCTCTTCCAAGGTCTTGCCGCTCGTCTCAGGGACAAGAAAGAATGCCCAAACACCAGCCAAGAAGCACATGCCCCCAAAGAAAATGTACGTCCCGTAACCAATGTTATCCATCATTGTCGGGGTGACTACCCCTATAATAAAGTCGCTTATCCAAATAATGCACGTCGCTAATGCGACCCCTTTAGATCGCGAAGTGTTTGGGTAGACTTCAGCCGGTAGAGCCCATCCAAGAGGAGAGTACGAAACCCCATAAATAAGAATGAAGATGAAGGCCATTGCGACGCAAGCCCATCCTGCGGCTGTATTCGTGCTCCAATTGTCGGAGTAGAGCGCTGACAAGACTGCGATGATTATGTAGGCCGCAGAACAACCGAATCCACCCGCAATTGCCAGAAATCGTCGTCCTGCATGATCCACAACTACACTGCAGACCAAGGATGCTACGAATTGCAATATGTCGAAAACACCAGATAGGATCAGAGATTTTTCTGATGATTGACCAAGTGAACTGAAAAGAGTAGGCGCATAATAAATAAATGCGTTGATGCCAGAGAACTGTTGAAAGAAGCCGACGCCGCATCCCACAGCTGTTCTCTTCCACATTCTGCTGTCAAAAAGATCAAGCCAAGAGAGAACCTCCAGCTTTATACCAGTCGCACCTGGGTGTCGTTTTTGCATAACTAATTTCTGAAACTGAATCTCTGAGACAATACCACGGTGTTCCTCCTGGATTCTCTCGTCCGTCTCTGGAAGGCCTCGTAGCTTGGAGAGACTAGAACGGCACTCGTCCAAACGATTGACCAGAGCAAGCCATCGTGGCGAGTACGGAAAGAAATGGATGCCAGCACCCAACGTCGTTGCTGTGACCATTTGGAGGCCAAATGGCAGTCGAAATGAGGCTTCCCCAGCCATAAACTTGGTCGCGAACGTAATCCAAAAAGCAACGACGACACCAAGTGTGATGGCAACGGACTCAAGTACCAATAGCGTTCCCCGAATATTGGCAGGCGCTATCTCAGAGATGTAAAGAGGTGCACCCTAGTCAATTTTTTCCCTCAACGTTAGCAACTTGCATATGCCTATGAATGAACTCATTGGTGTCCAAGGAATAGATACCATAGCGAGAGTTCCAACGCCGATGCCCCCGATGAATCTCCCGATTACCAGCATAGCATAATTCACCGCGGCAGTCTGCACAATGGCCCCAATATCAAAAATGACAACCACTACGGTCAAAGCCCATTTCCTTGAAATCGTATCTGCCATATAAGGCATGAAGATGCAGCCTATAAAGGAGCCCAACAGCAACATGCCTGTCATTAGCCCCTCCCCAAAGCCGGACTCGGCACGTGGGAAGACAGCATGGAATTGGTCCATGGTATTAATCACTGAAATAACACCCATATCATATCCCATTGAAAAGCCTCCGAGAGAGGCCAAAAGGGCTGTTCCGAACACATATGGGGATTGATAAATGCCTCGGAGGCCACCGGAGCCATACGACACTGGATCTAGAATATGGTCAACAGTTCCTTGAATAGCAGCAGCGGTTTCATCGTGCTCTGCTGACGGTCCCTCTTTGACCGGTTGAGTGGGTTTTCCGACGTCGAGATCCCGCTCCATGGCGTCTGGATGGGCCGGTAGATTTAAGTGAAAAAGTGGCGGGACAGTCGAATGGCCGCGCTTGCCATGCCTATGTGATGTCTAGAAATGGGCGTGACTGATGTATTTATGCATTTAGGTGCCAGTACTGAGACAACTTTGCTCCAACCCACGATCTATTGATTGACCCGGGTCCCGTTTCCCACATTGGGAAGGCCCCGGCGAGTATTCACAGAGCCGGAGTCTGTACAATCTCGGACACCTCCCCAGGACAGGCCCATTCAATGTTGGATAACGGGAGCCCGCGGGGGTGGGCCGAGACGATCCCTAATGAGCAGACTGCGATTGGCCCAACGGCAATTGACCTGGGTGGGTGGAAACTGGAGAATTCTGGGGCAGAGTCTGGGGAAGCCGGAAATTTTTACCCATTTTTCCAAAAAGGGAAAAATCGCGCCGGGTTGTGACCTTACCCGACGTCATAGCATATAATTAACTATGCCCAGTTTGCATTGGAAGCTGAAAGATCGTAGGAAAAACAAATATTAATTTTGCTCATTTCCTTATCACATGACGTCACTAGTTGGCTCCGAGCTCATCGTCAAGCAGTGTAGAATTTTAAGCCAGTAACAAAGGACAAATTAGATACGACTGATAACTAAACCAGTGACAGACAATTCTCTATTGCCGAGCGTAATCTCAATGGGTCGGTTGTGGTGGAAGTAATCCTAGAAGGAATTGTTAACTTGCATGGAGCATTTTCGGGAGATCGTAACACTCGGTTCGACGATGCCTAATGCGCTGACACGATTGATTGTTGTTTCAGGGTCGCATAAGCCGGGCTCTATATTCCTACCTAAACTCATGATGAATCTGGAAAGTTGTTTCCCGATCTTATGTAGCCTGTCGCAGTACTATTTGTCTCATTTACGCAAGACTTCTTGATTCAGTGGAACTGTACCCTGGCGGGTCCGTATAGAGAGCTCTCGACTCCTCTCGATGAATTCCGGGGCCTATACCTAGAGCATGGAAATAATGCGCAGTGCCCAATTCTTGTTTCCAAGTGACAAATCATTGTTAGATGATTAGGATCAACGAGCTCTACTTTTCGGATTTTAAGAATTATTTGCTAGCAGGTTGACCCAATGGATCCCTACATATGTAAGACTTATATAGTGCGGAAGAGGTTCTTCAAGAGCACGAGCTATGTTAGGCCAACGCAGAAAATGTCAAGGTTGTCTATCTGTGACAATACCTGATATCTTTTTAGATGTGTACATGGTATAAGAGTTACCCAAGATAGTAGGCTAGCTCTTCTCTGCGGAAAAATCCCTGTTGTCCTTTTTGTCTGCTTTGTCTCTTCCTCGTCCTTACTAGCTTTTACGACACAGCAATTGGTCTTTCCATTTTTTACACATATGAAGATGGGCGAAGTTCTTGTGGAGAAATGTTCCGCTCGTCAGTCAACCCATGGGAGTTTATTCCAGTCTGAAGAGCTCCGGATGCAGTGTTGGTAGAAGAAATCACGCAAAATTCCTTACTGGAATTTGTCCGGTTGGATACGGATGCCAGCCAAGACGCGCCAGTATTGTAGAAAGACTCGATTCGCGTAGCAGTGCGTCTAATAAGGTCGCTTTGACGCCGTATGAAAAATGCCGATATTGCAGGCCCCGAGCAGCTGATGATACCAATCAAGGCGCCAATATTTGATAAAAGGCTAAGGTATCCCTTGTCATGTGTGAGATCCGTTGACGTTACAAGGTGCATAGCCTTTAGACGGAGGGCTGTTATTACGACGACCCTACAACCTTTGTATCAGCCGGGTTTTAATATTAATGTTGCTTGTATAATGATAAACCTACACTCCTCCTGCTGAGAGTGCCAGGGAGATTTGAAATTTCCGTTTGATGCTTATTTGAAGTCTCCAGATTAGAGGTATAGGCAATGCTACAATGATAATGTCCAGGGCTAAGCCACAAGCCTCAAGAACCACATATGACGGAATCTCGTTGCATGAAAAAGACGGATCCCATGCAGCGGACACTGGTTTGCACACGAGAAGCGATGTGAGGATTATGACAACACCTAAAGCCCCTGAAATAAGAATCGCAGCTGTCGTTAATAGGCGTATTTCTTGGTGTACTCCAAATAGCTTGTGACATAGCAGAAGCGCTGAGACGCGTATCAGAGTGTTGACAACCCCCCATAGAATTTCATTCGCAAAAACGCTCTATATCGGTCACATGCATTCGTCAGCACCCGTGAGACACCTCTTCTCAACATGAAGACATAATAGAGTTGCTGACACGAGGATTAGGAGACTGGCATGAGAGATCACCTTCGCAACAATAGCAAATTGCTGAGTCCCTAGGCTGGACTCGTGCACACCCTGGCCTTCATCGAGTACGGCCCATGTGGTCTGTACAACCAGAAAAATAGAAATAAAAAAGGCAACAAATATAAGATAATCACCAAGGCTAGAACTTTTCTTCTCACGAATATGCAATGCGTGTATCACAATGGAGAGCGTTGCTAGAGCCGTGAAAAACCAAGAGCAGATTAGAGTCGCACTACCAACTTTTGAGCTATCCATTGCACAAGATATCACCGTTATTAGTATATGTCAAACATTGAAAGACTGAAGGATATTATTTTTTTTATAGATGAGATGAACGAGGCTCTGTTTCGACTTGGGCTGCTGCAGTATATATACTGATAAGGCTGAATCGGGTCAAACAAAGTGGCGCCATAGCCACGCCGGTTTATGCCCGGAAAAACAAAAAAAAACCAGCCTTGTTTATCTCACGTGGCTACGCTTATAACTTAAATGTTGGCATGCTATTAACCTTAGAAGACTGAAAATCCATGTATATGACTTTTGGACGTGAGATCAATTCACACATGACTTTTTCTCGATCCTTGTGTAGATAGCTAGCTACGTGGGTCAATATTGACGAATAAATATATAGATAATATTGGTGTATGTAGACTAAATGCAGATTAATCATGAGTGGGCTAAAACAACAGGTAGAAAATTTTCGAGCCTACTGTGGTTGGGCAGCAACAAGTAATTTAAAAGTACGATGTTGTCGGGCTCTTCTGAGGTAGGCCGGGGTCGAGCAACAAGGGGTTGAGGATCTTGTTACATAACTCTAGAATCTGCGTTAGCATCAGTAAATTCCGAAGTGCAAGTTCATACCATCTTTGTTCATTTCCCTGACGGTCCCTGTAGTTAGTGTCCTATAGCATGGAATTTAACACCGGAATATTAGGCTTAGATTTATAGAAATTGCTTCCAATATACGTATGAACGCAATCCACGTTCCCTAGAGGTACCACATACGAAGTGGAAAAACGACTTTATTCACTAAAGAGTTAGATTCCAACTTTTTCCGCATATCTTACAATATTTGGGCGATCAGTATGGACCGACCGGCGATTTGACAGGGCCATTTACCGCCCCACACCGAGGCATTGATGCACTAACAAGATATTTATACATGCATAGATATGATGAGGCAGCACAAGGCTTTAGTTACCCTGCAATGCTGATCTACCGGCTGTGGGACTGGAAGCGGACCGGAGAGTTCCCATATTGGCGAGTCTTTGACCCGAAGAATTTATATAGTCATGCCTACATCTGTAAATAGAATGCAGTGAACCACACCATATCAGCATTGAATGCCACATTTAAGTCCTTGGGTAAATACCATCAATAGAAACCATCATTAATTATGACAACAACTTGAAAAACCCTCGCCGCCGGGAAGCGAAAGGGAAGGGATGCAAAAATTCCGGCCGCGTGGAATTACGGCGTGAGGATGATTACCGAAATAAGACCAATGTTATAGAAGTCACCTCACCTGCGGGTTATTGAATGAGCTGGAACGTGAGATAACCTCTGACTATGATGCTACTGGTCTGATGCAAAAACTCAAGATCGGCCATTTCTCGGTCTGAGCAGGTGACTATTGTGATCTGCTATAGAGCCGCCATTGCGCAGCAGCTGGTAAGTCCCTGGTTTAGTGAACAGGCTAGAAGAATGATACTGACATGTGTAAATTGTTTAGACGAACTGTTTGACTGAGATGTGCTTTGACGAAGCCATTGATAGAGCCCGCCAGACCAAGAACGGCAATCCACCCCAGCCGGCCATGAATTGCGCCCGTTGTACGGACTCCTAATTTCCCAGAAAGGCAGTTTCCAGATTCCCGGGCTAGACTGCTCGACTGGGCACGTATGTTTCGTCAATGATCCGTCTAGTCGGTACAGTGCCATGTCGAAGCTCCTCATAGACCTGGGTGCCATATTACACTGCAAGACAAACGTCCCGCAGACGATGATGACCGCAGACAGCGACAACAACATCTTCGGACGAACGTTGAATCCTCATAACACGGCCCTGACAGCTGGAGGAAACACCGGGGGTGGAGGTACCCTGATTGCACTGCGAGGCAGTGTTTTCGGCGTGGGGACGGATACTGCGTCGTGTTCTGCGGCAGGCCATCGAGGCCCTTAAACGAGCTGAGGGAGTTACCGTGGTACCAATAAGCTTGCCGAATGTATCGAAGCATCATAAAAGCTTGTGGGGCTTCTCTTCGTTAGCTGGAGGCCACGGAGGTTTCCTGTATTTCTCCTAGGACACAAATCGTAATACTAACCCAAAGCCAAGCATTACCACGAGCTTCTTCAGAGAACAGGTGATCCCATAGTTCCAGCCATGAAATCTCAAGGATTGTTTCTATGCGTAATTAAAGCATCAAGGAACTCTTCACTCTCAATGTTGAACGGGACGAAGCGGGACAAAGCTATCATCAAGTATTCCGAGACAATGGCCTAAACGCATTCCTTACGCTTGCTGCGCCGCACACGGCGACCCCATTTAATAGCTGGCTAGAGGTCAATTATACGGAATTTTGGAATTATCCTGACTTTCCAGCATGTGTTATTCCTGTCGATAAAGTGCGCGACTTTGACCATAAGGATACGGTGGATAATGCGAAATATGGACCGGTAGATCAAAAGTAGTACCAGTTGTGTAAGTTTATCATGAAGTCATCACCTTCGTACCATGAAGAGAATTTTTCCCCTGACAATAATTTCCCCTATGCGTGCAGATTCCGGGCCAGACTATTATAAGGGCTCCCCTGTGGTACAGGCCGTTGGATATCGACACATGGACGAGGCAATTGGCTGCAACGGCGACCAAACTAGATTCTATTTTCAATAGCTGGTGACCCTGGTTTCTCGCTGAAAAGTAGAATCATTCGTCAATTGACAGCGAGTCTATATAGACCCATTGACTTGAAGGCAATTGTAAGGACTCAGATGGATACGTGGAAGTTTTAGGACGCGTGGTAACTCCAATCACGAAACTGTTATCAGTAGTTAACACAGTTAATTAGAGTGTCTTAGACATTTTGAAAGCTTGGTGGACCAATATGTGTATATTATTGCTGCTAGGTGGACTTCGACAACTTCTCAGTATGATAAATTGCTCTATGCAAGTTTCCCAGCGATGAGTGTTTTCAGGTCATCCGTGGTTAATTCATTGATACCAAGGAGCTTGTTATCCGTCACATCATATACGCCGCCGTAAGTATCACCGGCGAGGGCTGTGCCCAGAATCAGCTTCAACATCACTGGCATACTGACATCTCCCGCACGAATTTGCTCCAGACTCTCTTTCACAAGGACGCTCGTCTGCGCCTTGCTAATCTCCCACTTTGTTCCAGGGTTTAGCTCTTTTGCAAACCCCAACAATTGATTCTGAGTCCATATGACCTCAGATGCGTGCAAAATTTTGTTCTTCGTAGCGTCAAAATTTTTCAAAATTGCAGCTATTGCCATCCCAACCACTGGCATAGAAGTCGAGCTGACCCTGTTATCGCCATCGTCCAAGATAGTCGCGGTGTGGTTTTTGAAGTCTAGGACCTTGGGCATGTTTAATACGAACTCCAAGAACGCCCCGCATGCTAAAACTGTCCAAGTAAATTCCCCAGTCGTCGAATTGTTCCGAAGGTGCTTTCGAATGTTGGCCATGTTGCTATAGTATGGAAAGCTCTCAAGCTTTGGGTTGGTGCTAACGCTTCCAAATTCAGAAGGAATGAAACGCTTCACACCTGCAGCGACAGCGGCGTCAATGAGGATGGTTTGAGTGTCGGTTGCTTCACCACTGATAGTGGATACAACGGCATCAATGCCTTTGAGTGAAGAGGTCAAAGATTCAACGGAAGTGAAGTCTACTACAAGAACCTCAATGGCCAACTCATACGCGCCTGGTTTCTTGGAACGCGTGAGAACTGTGACCTCGAAGCCGGTATCAACAAGGGCTTTGAAGACGTGCTGTCCAAGAGTGCCGGATGCCTGTAGCGCAGTCAGTCTAAATGTCACTTATTTCTTTCTTCTTTTCCTTTTTAAGGCTCGTACACCCGCTATCGCGACCTTTCTGATTTCAGGCATTGGGATTGGATCAGAAGAATTATTTTTGAATACTCAGAGGATAGGAACTGGCTCGGCGATCGTGATATCAATGGGATAATGTTGAGCTAATTACATCTTTCCAATCTCCAAACACGATCCTTTTATACCTTTTCCAGGTCGGCTTCCAATAGAAAGCATTTCACACTATGCAAACATAGATCGGGCATGTCCGCACATATCCCGCTCCCGATTCCGCCGTGGCCCGCTTCGCAGTCCGCACCTCCGCACACGCCACATTTTCCAGCTTCACAACCCCGCCGGGATCCGCGGCCTCGATTTCTTTACACTGCTTTCTCCCATATTATTATTATTATTCATCATATCAAGATTGACACAAAGCCACTTTTGCCCAATGCTCAGCAATAAGTGGTAGCCATTTATTTCTAATCACAAACATGAGCCCTGCTCATCCCGGAGACATTGCTAGAAAGTCGTGTATGCGATGCCGCCACCAAAAGAGGCGATGCGATAGAGCTATTCCTGAATGCGGACTCTGTTTGAGGTGATTATCCGGTCGCACCACATGATTATTAATTACCAGGCACTAAATACAGGGACTCAGACTCCGTCAACAATGCAGGTATGAAGCACTAGAAGTTCCCTATTCGAATGTGGCTTCATCGCCTTTGTCTCGAACTGGCCTCCTTCTCGGGGTAGAGGCATTGGGACAAAATCACGTCAAAGATGCTCTCGTAGAACGACTCGGCTCAATCACGCCTGTTGACGTTGTGTCCGAGTATACCAAGTCTCTCCACCCTTGGTTCCCCATAATCTCACATACATTCCAGAGGCAGGTCCCATCGTCTTGGAACGAGGCAAGTCTTGATTACGCGATTCTCGCGGCTTGCATTATTATGCTTACTCGCACCCCACCTAGCGCGTTAGAAACCAAAAAATCCTCGACTTTTAAGGCCTTCTATCTATGTGCCAAGAGTGGGATATCGCTGATTGAAGGATATGGAATCAACTCCATTGAGGTTGTGCAAGCGAGGACTTTCATGGCTTTGTTCGAAACTGCACATGGCTTCTTCCCTGCAGCTTCTATCTCCATTGCAGCTGCTTCAAGAGCTGCTGATGCGCTCAGAGCCAATTCTTTTTCACGCGTGGCATATGTTCGCTCTTTAAATGATGCAGCAGAGAGAAAGGAGACTGCAATTCTCTGGTGTGGAATCTATATCTTAGACAGGCATGGACCTCTTTAACCATTGTTATGCCCTACTTTAACTAACTATTCAGCGATATAGATATATAGCAGTAGAATCCGAGCCCCGGCTTTCATTTGCTTGCCGGCCTACTAACGGTTTTCACAAAGGCCTTCAGGAGGAACTCTACCCGGCCTTTTTCGTTGAAGATCTCTCAAGCTCTTTCTGGCAAGTTTCACGTCTTCTTGAAGCCTCCACTCTCCTCGATAAAATACACGCCATGGTAAAAGACCCTACTGCACAACACATATTCAACATGGACAAAATAATGCAGTTGGGGGATGACTTGAACAATCTACGAGCCCTTCTAATAGGAGAGGTAAAGGATGGACATGAGGGATATTCCGGTGCTTTAGGGATTTGCAATACGTGAGTTGACCAGTCTGCCCGCCGCTTTTTGAATAGAAGTTGGAATTTCTGGCGCTGATCTTTAGTACAGTGGCCTACTTCTACTATACGAGAATGGGACTAAAGTGCCTACCGCTGATGAGGTAACTTCAGCGTGCAACTCAATCGCCACGATGTCTCTTGACTCCCTTCTTACCTCCGTGACAAGCGCAGTTGAGCCTTTCGTTGTGGGCAATCAAATAATAGACTTCGGCCGAATTCCACTGTTCATTGTGTTTTCAGTGTACAAAGCAGCAGCATTGATGACATATAGAATAACTATTGGGATTGGTGAGAATGAAGGACTGAGGAAGCTAAAAACCCTCAGGACATTTTTGACCATGCTGAGCGCAAGGTGGTTGTGTTGTGGTACGTCGCGGAAGATATTTTCATCACCCTGTTAACTGACAAAACCGGTATAGAGCGCTACTTGGAACTTCTTAATGAAGATACGACACCGAGAATTCTGAAGGCCATGGACCAGGAATATGGTTCTATTTCCACCATTTTGAATTAGCGAGAATCATACTTCTTTACCGGTGGCATTCATGCAGGTTTCCTGTGTAATATATATGTAAGAATTAGAATGTCAGAAACCGGGTCGATGGTCTAGATTGTCGCCCATAGACTTCATCGGGCTGATACAGCACCCCACTTCGGTAGCAACACGGAACCATCAGCTCATTCTGGCAAATACAACCCTTGTTCCAAACGAAAATCACAGCCTGAAAGAAACCAAAGACCTAGTTCGAGCTGCCTGCGGTCCGCTGCTGGAAGTTCTTCCGGATGAGGCGGTTGCGATAATTCACCATTCGTTCACAGAATTTCTTAAGGGATCTACTCACACGAATGATGTTTATGACTCATTTTATCCGGACCTCTAGCTCGCTCCAACGGATAAACATCTTGCAGTTGCTTGTATGGACTATCTAAGATCTGGTTGTCTTGACAATTTACAAATACACAGGCGGGATCCAATGCATGACTACTCCTAGCCTGAAAAGCCCCAAAGAAGTGAGGTTAAACTGCAGTTTCCGTTCCTCGAATACACTGCTGGAAATTAGTATATTCATATCCATAGTGCAATTCAAGGTGGTGCGGATATGGCATTTATGATACTCTCAATACCATGTTTGCAGAGGACCAGAGACTACTTGCCTGGTTGGACATTGATTGACCAAATTTCGAAATACATGGACTTGATCCTCGCACCGGCCTTGCTGAATACACCAACTTTTTGTTACAGAAAGGAGACCTTGAAATTGACGTGCGCGATTCTCATGCCGATACGCCTCTTTACTAGGCCGCCAAGTCAGGCAGTGCAATGCTGCGCGAATCCTACTTGCCAACGGAGCGGATCCGGATGGAGAGGCACACAGAGGACTCAAGCCTCTACATGAAGCTGCCAGTAATAATCGTGCAGAAGTGGTGGGCGTTTTGCTTGCTGCTGGCATAGATCCGCTTACCCCCAAAACAAAAGAGGATCCTGGGCGGTGGTGTGGAAATGCACCCAGGCAGCATGTCAGGGGCACGTAACCCTGGTGTCTCGAATCCTTCCGCATCCCGGTGTTGATGTCGATTCAGAGGTTCGCGGAGATACTGCGCCTTTCAGTGTTTGTCACGATTGTGACCAGAAGACGATAGAGGGACTTCTGCGTGCAGGCGCTGACCCGAATATCACTTGTTCTCATTCAAAATCATGAAATAGCGGATTGTATGGCGCATTCATTTGTGATGTACACCGTCCAATTCCTTGCCCAAGTCCCCACAAGGATCAGATGGTAGCTCTATATGATCATGCTGTAGATAAAGATTGAATTAAGCTTAATCCTTCCACTGTGATCATACATTCCATATAATCCGGAATTTTTATACTTAGAACACAGCGAATTAACAGTTGACATTCACATTCCTAAAATACTTATAATTTTGATTTCTATTTACCGTCCTGGTTGGATTCTCACCTGGAAATTCCTGCTTCAGTGCCATCCTTAGGTTTAGTTTCTTACGATAACATGAAATCTGCAGTGGATGGCATAGTGGAAGGAAATCATATTTAGTGTATATAGTATAGTATACTCCAAGCTACAACGTCCCGACCCACACGTAAGGGACTACTGTCCCAGTCTTCATAAGGCGGATTGTGGATCAGACCAGTATTCTCCTGGAAGCAACTGATTGGCTCCAACCCGAAGGCTCGGCATAGTTTAAAGCACAAGCAAGATCAAACGCTGTCTCCAACTTTTGGCATTCCATAAACTTGGTTGGGTTCAATGCTCGTGATTGTCTGCTCTCTTCGCATTCAGTCATTGTCATGGATTGCCAAGGGTATTATTGCGAGGTTGGCCGGCCTGTGCTTAGTGGGTTTGTCATTGTCGAATTGAGTGTCTTAACAGAGTCTTTTAGGGGCGACACTCCTTGTGTTAGACTCTCATTACTCAATCGATGGTCCCATCGTCTGGCCAATCTCTTAGGGATGGCAAGGTATGTTGGCGGAAGTTTTTCCACGAGAACATCATGTATTTGGTTAAGCTCCAGCTGCATGGTGGTGAAACGGATGTCTTCTTGATAGTAAGAGCGCTATAAAAAATTTCAAAGTAGGTATGAAATATTTGTTCGAAATGATTCCGCAATGCAAATAATTCCGGTGTCCGTGACATATATATCATATGCCTTTTCTAGAAGTATGACCTATTCCCAAAAAATATTCCCTGCTGATGCTACATCAGAAAAGGCAGGGAGCCGTAAGAAGTCGCTAATATGCATGCCACGTACAGTACCTGGTATAATGGCAATTGGACTACAGAACCAACTGGTTTGGAAGTAGCAGACCGCGGAAGAATTATAACTACGGAATGATCCAGCTGCACGCACAACAGAGCTGCATATGATATATCACATATATGTAGGCATGACGTGTCGATTTATGGTGGCTGGCTGAGAGCTTCAATGTTTAGCAATATCAATTGCTCACCAGGCCAGCCTGCCTCACCCGTCGGTATGACCCCCTTTGAGCGGTGGGCGCGTAGCAGACACGATTAATAATTATATACATATAATGCAGTATTGTCCTCAGATTTCATGACACAATTCGCCAATAAGTACAGAATCTCAAATCAAGAAAAATACATTATGCTGCACCTCTACTCACGTTAATAAATGAACAAGGAGCATTTTAGAAATGGACCGGTATTGGTACGATGTGCATCGTCCAATATCAGAACCTATAAGTTCAAATGTTCCTTTTGATACCAGTTGACTTGAGTGCTAGCTTTCCTCGCACTCGATCGAGATCGATATTCCTTATTGTTAATAGTCTGCCACTCAAAGCGTTCTTGTTTCCTAAAACTATCATTTTTTTTCTTTTACTCTCTCTAAACAACTATCAAATATTCCTATGATCTCATCTCAGTGCCCTTACGAATCACCGGTAGTAAAGCAAATTACAACATTAGAATCGAAAAGCATTTCCAAACTGTGGCCCAGAAGAAATAGGTAATCTCAAGCATGTCCATTTTGTATTGCTGATTCCTAGTTCTGATTCATCTTTAATCTGATACCAAGAAAGCTCAAATACTTTACAGGGTATTACTGGGAGAATCCAAACACATCACATCTTTTGTTTCCTACCCATCAAAAGGCAATATCGCTGGCAGCGGCCCCGCCGGTAGAACTAATGATTCTAGTTTTATCCCGTGTAACTTGGCCACAGCCGCACCATAACCCTTCTTATACTATAATAATTAATTAGCCTTTTTTCAGATTGAGGTCGCGTAAATAGACCATACCAAATCCAATGCTGATGTCTTCTTAAAAGCACCCCGTGTAGTTTTTGCGGACTCGTCCCAGTATAGTAACCGTAACCATCGATGAATGCGCGGATAATCGTGACGGATCATCTTGATATTGCATTTGAAAACTGGATGATACGCAACGTCGAAGCGGACGATTGTCGGGTAGAGTCGGATATCTGCCTCGGTGATGTGATCCCCAAACAAGTACGGCTGATGACCCGGCTCTCCAAGGTGCTTCTCAACCCGGTCCAGCGCTTCAAACAAGGCGTACACGTTGGCATCATAAGCCTCTTGTGAGGTAGCGAAACCGGATTTGTAAACTCCATTGTTAATTTGATTATAGACCCACACGTTCATTGCGTCTATTTCGCTGCGCAGATGCTCTGGATATAGACCACGAATCTTGTCTTCACGCCGCTCTGCTGGCAGCAGGTCGTCAAACTCGGAATAGAACATACGAATGATGTCACTGCTTTCGTTACTGACAATTCTTTCTGTCTTCTTGTCCCATAGCAGTGGCACAGTGTATCTCCCTTCGTATCCCGGCTCTACTTTCAGGTAGAGGTCCTTCAAGTAGTTGAATCCATACAAGGGTTCCTTTTCATCCGAGCCGTCTGTTCCATTGAATTCCCACATAATATTCCCGTTACCTCGTCCGACTTTGACTAATTGAATTATATCCTCGAGGCCCTTTAAAGATCGCACTATATTAGTTCGATGTGCCCAAGGGCAGCCGAGATTGATGTATAGCACGTAGCGGCCTGCCTCGGCTGGGAATTCCGCGGATGCGGACCGAGAGATAAACGACCGAAAAGAGGAGTCTTTACGTCGAAAGTGGCCATCTCTATCGACAAGGTTTGTCATATCTGATTTCTAGATAAACACAGTTAGCAGATTTAGTGTAGCAGTTCTACTTGGGCATACTGCTTCGGCCATGTTGATTACTATGTAGTAGTGTTCCGGTGAATAGTCGATGTTGTGGTGGTTTTTCTCAAATAATGTCAATTAGGTTCCAAAACTATTAGCACAGCAAGACACAGTACAAGCCGAATTAAATAAATTACCTCCAATGTTGGCGTCGGTGTGCTATGATACAATTAACTGCCGGATTACAAATCAAGGCCGAGGTTTATAAGCAACAATTGAACGGGGTAGTTAACTAGTTGTCACGTAATCTAACAAATGTAGCCTCCTCTTGGTAATTTTCATATTTTGTGGCCCTATCGATCGCATTTCAGTTAATCCTTGTGTCCCGTGTGAATCTAGGTTAGTGGCTAACATCTTTGTGGCCGTCTTCCTTCCGAAACGTTTTTGAGTGGTATGGAGCACATGAAGCCAAAGGCTGAGCTGAATCTTCATTTCAACTCGTATTTAGTTATCAACGTTATCTTAGCCCTTAAATAACCTACGTAAAACTTAGGCAGAGTCATTTCCTTTCATCTCTGTCCTTGACGTCGAGTATATGTGCTGTTTGCGAATCAGTACCTGCACTGAACTCAAATATTTTAAGTGATGGATTTTGGTTCGCACTCGACGTAACTATATTGTAGATTGGGATATTCTTCTTGGGATTAAGGGCTAGCAGTTTGTCGATATGAAGTTTCCCTCCTGCGATGATATCTGGAAGTTGTCAAACGGTTCAGCAACTCGCCATGTACGTCGGGGGCAAGATAGATAGTCTACAACCAAAGGATATGAAAAACATTATAATACGAGGAATTATCAATTAGCACCAATAGTATACTATTTGCTATAAAGATATAACATAGTTAAATACATAATAGTCAATAAGTATCTTATATAGTTACTGTAACCCCGATCCCCCAATTCGGATCGAAGAACCTGCAGGCGGTTTGGGGACTCGTGCAGTTGTTAGGTCATATGGTCTATGCACTTACCCTCATCCAACACGGCATGCATATTACGACCCAATTAAGAAATCACGAAGTCTTCTAGTAATTACCGTACTATTTATAATAATTAGAATAAATAAAATTTCCTAAAAGTAATAATAATTTTTCTTAATAAAATGTAAAAAGACTCCTTCCCTCGGAAGCGAATTAATCTTAGCACTAGTGACTGACCATAACGTGGAATGTGGTGCTGGGGCATTCTGTGAACTCGTTCTCGCATCTAAACACTAGTAACTGCCTTTACGAATTTCAACACATACTCGCTACTCATTAATCGTAAATATAGAGTCCGATATAATATTAGTTATAACAACTCAGTTGTTGGCTAATCATTGTTGGCTAATCATGGCGAGTCTAGCAATGGCGCTTTCCACTCCTGTAATCGTCTATCATCCCAAAGAGCGTAACTCCACTCCCACTCCTTCTCATGCTCTCGCTCGTAATTTAGTGAATCCTCAAGATTGTCTTCCTCATTGTGAGGAAGCAGCCATTTTTTCTTCCAACCAATCGTAGGCTGCTCGATCGGCGACAAAGTAGACCAGAATTGTTCGAAATTTTGGCAGTCATGCCGATCCGCTGGGTCGGTAAATGGGAACTTATAGTCCCACGGAAGCTCAGTCCCGAGTCCAATGAATGGGCCCGGCCAGAAACCCCTGGTATTATAGCACACAATATTGCGTCGAGATAGCTGATCCATGTGTAGAATGCGATATAGAAACTTCGGCCCCAGCCCCGCTAATCCCTTGACATGTTGGTTGAAGTGAACAAGGTCGCTCTCCACTTCAATATCACAAGGGGGTGGCCGTTGTTCTATAGGAAGAATATCCCAAAAGAACTCACATGGTGTACTCTTACTGAGTTGGCGTAAGTCGTCGGCAATCTCGTTGGAAATAGCCTTGATCTTGGTAACAAGATAACTGAACACACTGCCCATTTCTTCGTGTTCCCAAGGAGGTATAGTCCCATAGAATAACCGATATGCCTGTTCGTGAATGAAGTATATATGATGTGGCCCTTGGAGGTCTCTCAATTCATCTGTTTCCACTGATTGCCAGATTTTTGTCTCCCAGCATGAACTACAACGTTCGTGTTCCAAACAATAGACTGGATCTCCAAAGATATTCTTCATAATTTGGAGTCGGCACATTGCTCTTAAGAAACGAGACCTCTCGGACAGCGATAATTGTAAAGGCAAGCATTTGCCTTCCCATTCAATAGGCTGAATCCATGGTGGTCTCGGTGCGTTGATTGAATAGTCATCGAGGAAAAAGCGTAGCATTTTATGGAAATGGAGCAGCTTTATAATTTCCTCCATGGAATTCGGCTCATCTAGACTATCAGTCGAGGGTTTATTAGGGCCGCGAAGCTCGCTCCTGCGGCGCCAGTTATCCAACACAAAGATTGCGTTTTCCACCCCAAGACTAAAATGCACGCCTTCTGACCGCACAGCAGTGAGCGCCTCTGCTAGGTCGAGAAAACCACTATATTGGCATTTTACAAGGTATTTAAGTAGTTTCGGTCTCACAGTACGGTATGCCTGGTGATACCCAGGCGATGCAAGCACGAGGGATTTGAGGGTATCGCCATCCTGTACTTCGAATAAAACAAGAACTTTGAGCTCGATAGGGAGACCCTCAAGTGTTGGATCAGCCTAAACAAAGTTTTAGCTTAATATTTATCCCACTGATGCTTCAGACTCACCATGTGTCATAAAACTGATGTCGACTGCGGTCTTGGAGGGGAATGAGGGGTTGACGAAGGAGAGAGATACGTAACCTTTCCGAGGTTGAAAGCGTCCGGGCACCCTTACATAAGGGTTTCAGCGATCTAATCTCGCACAGTGGCCTCGTGTCGCGTAGTCACGCCTGGAAAGCGAAAAATTATTCGTGTCGTATTCTAAATATCTCATACACCAGCATCTATTATTAGTCTTGAAACTTCTCAGCCGTATGGTGAAAAGCCGCGCGGGTACGTGCCAACAAGGCACTGTCATCCAATCAATGCGGCGGTAACTGGCAGTACCGTGGATATTTTTAGTCGATCGGCGAACCGCCTACTCCCATGTCCGAACACAGTTGTCAATTCAGCCAACTGATATGTTAGCTGTTTCAACTACTCTCATAGCGTCATGCAACTTGGTTTCGTGACATGGCGGAGCTATGTCTAACGCGGATTCCCAATGTATGGAGAGCCTGAGTGAAACCCACAAGGTATCTTTTGCCGCCGAGTCTACCTTATAGCTGTTTCATTTAATTTCTTATCAACCTATCAAGCTCTATGTTTAGGGTATTCTAATAATAGGCCGGCACTAATAGAGTTTTATCTTATATTTCTTGTGTAAAGAAGCAAAATGTCACCATCTAGACCGTCTCTGGCGAGGCGATACAACAGCCACTAGAGAATCTTACTGGATAGAGCTGAACAAAATGCGCGTTGATCACAATTTCCTTGATGCCAGCAGGGCATCTAAATTATAACTTCATGTATTAGGTGTTTCACTTTTGCAGCTAGTAGAATATAATAGTCGGCGTCAACACCTGAGAAGCGGGTATATATCAAACTCAATAGTCTGTGTTCATGAAGGTTAGAATTTAGTTAACCCTTTATTTATTCAGCTCCAAATATCCATTTAATCTATATACTATTCCTACCAAGTCACTTCTTTTGACAGAAAAATGTCCTCACGTCGAACCTATTCGTCCTCCGCCCCCAAGTATGAAACCCGGCGCCCCGGGCGTGTCTACGCTTCACCCCCACCAGAGTCGTATCACGGACCACACTTTGATAGGGCTATGGCTCAGGAACAGTATTGGGACTCCATAGGTTCAAGAGAAGTCTGGGACCCATCAAAACAATTGAGCTCTGTGGCTGCTAGACCAGAGACTTATGGCCTGGCGCATTCCTACCACGAGTCTAGATTGGAGCATGAATACAGCGATCCTTACGAGAAACGTCCCAGTCCCTACACACGCCGTGCAGAAGCCGACTATAAAACATATAAACGCCCCTCAGATGGCCATGGTGAGATAGCCGAGCAAGTACGCAAATACAAGGACACTCCAGTAGGGAGAAATATCTCCCCCCATGACTTCCATCGTGACAGCCTCCTGGAGGGGAAACGCCTTGCGAGAGAGGGTCGTGATATGTCAAATCTGTAAGTAAAAAGACGTCCTAAGGATTATTAATAGGCAAAATTAACTTGAATTGATAGAGCGGCGCAATCTCGCTTGGGCTTTAACCAAAAGTACCCGCAGGGATACGAGGATCTTACAGCAACTGAAAACCATATGAAACAAGTCAGAAGCCAGATAGAAGCAGCTAGGGGATTCAGAAAGGCCGATAACTTTATAGATGGGCGTTTAGATGCATTCGAGAAACAGATGGTTCGTCGAGGCAGACGTTAAACATGGTGAGCCATGGAAAGGCGATGGTGAGATGGTTTACGGGATGGTCAGCCTGAGATTACTCATTCATTGCTTTTGTTAGATGTATCTAGTGTCAGTACTGTAATTGTTTTAGTTGTTTGGAGTTCATACTATTTCGTGCTGTGTCTGTGTTTAAAGGAAGGTTAAATTGTGAGATATCCCGAAGAATACGGAGCTTCACCGTAAAGTTCACTTGAATGATCATATATTGAAGACATATCTCATCAGACTTGATAAATTGTATTCAACACCGGACTTCTATGGCATTTAATGGTAGTGAATTTCTTATATGACCATCTGATAAGTTATTCTCTCCAGTAGAAAACACCCATACGGATTTGACATTATGAAACGGCAAGAAACAAGTTCTTACACAGCCTTTATAATTGTTACCAGTGTTAATAACTAATCTTATGTTCTTCTGGTTGGCAAGGGCTAGGACATTTTGGTCATGTACATCGACATAGTCCAAGGGAACACTCCCTTGGGAAAGATCCTTAACAACCGGGGTAATCAAAAGAGGATTCAACACTGTACTCGGAGAACAATTATATCCCATAGGTTGGCATGAGCCTCAGTTGACCTGTTACACGAGTTGAACACCACTGATGAGAACCATAATGCAGAAATAACGACCAGAAAAAGTAACCTCTTATATTGATATTACCACCAAAGTGACCGGACACAAAAAACCAGTATCCGATCGATTTTTCTGTAGGAGACTACACCGTTCACCATTGAGAACCAGAAAGTTTCAATTATAGTATTTGTAACATGGATCCATAATTGGCACACCATCGTGAAGACTCCCGGAACGAGCCAAGTTAAACGTATCCCAAGTGGATTCGTTTACTGAGAGAATTGAAGAAAAAGGATTCCAGGGTTGAAAGCAATGGATTGGGTGTGAAAACACTACGAGCGAAATAAAAAGAGAAATAGCTCGCCGCCGCATGTTAGACATAGATGAATATCATTAATCAACCAACATCTGATTGTCAGCATTTCTGTGAACAAAGCAAGTTCCATAGTCAATAGAGGGCTTATAACGTGTTACAGTTTCACCTACAATCCCGGACAATTAGTAAGTAGCGCAAACGCATGAGAATGTTCTTGATATATTACAAGTTGTTATGTGATGATTGTCAAGAAAAAGGAAAACAAGTACTCCAGCATTCAATCTTGCGAGAAAACATTCTTCAAGTGTGACATCAGAAAGGATATACATGCAGAACCAAGCCGTATAGATTGATATAATAGATAATTTAAATCGCTAGAACCCAAAACGGAGGCAGAAGAGGAGGAATGGTAATTTAGAATGATTGAAAAGAAAGCAAAAAACAAGACGAACACATCTAAGCTGTTGTAGTTGACGACTTAGAAAAGAGGAGAGGCTGGTACAACGTTAATTTTCAAATGGTTCTGTTTAAAGTGGTTGAGTAAAATGTGTATGATAACAGCTAGACAGTAAATGGTTAGCTAGCATCGGCCCTTGAACAATGATGAGACACACACATAGTCTGAACAGCCTTTCGCTTACTAGCAGAGACCGGAATAAGACACTTTTATTTTCACAAGGCTTCATTCACCACAACAGGGGTAGTTCTTGGCAAGCAGTTGGATAAAATACTTCTCAATGGTTATTGAATCTTAGAGTGGGAATTGAATAGCTCATATGAAACGAAATAAAGGTGAGTCATTTTTTGGTATGTTTTTGACCATAGAGAGCAATCAATGAAAACCTGTTCATGTGCCCTAGGTTCATTTTGGTAAGATGATCTAGCTTTCATTGGAATAGTCCACCAATGGACGCTTGTACCTAACACTTGGTATCAGCTGATATGCAAACTTAAAAATAAACCCGCTCCTACATAGCCGGCTTTCTCCAGCATATGCAGTGACTAGGGCTTTGGGTAAATGATGCGATACATCAAATCCCACAAACAAAGAGCAAAAAAACTCTATACTGAGTATAGAAAGTTATACAACTTCATCAAGATACATCTAAGACTCACGGGAGAGCAAGGCTCGGCCCAGGCTTATGGGTGATCAACGTGCACCATACTTTATGTACGTGAAAATTGCGGGCTAGTTTAGCATGATACAATCCATCACGACATGCCTGAGGTTTAGTTTGTCTGCAAGTTACTCAGGACAACATATTCGTTGATAATATTTTACTCCAGCGGTCGACGGAGCTATGCCCTGAATGGGATTACACGTGCAGGAACAAATAGCCACTGTTAGGATCGTCGCATGGACTGACTGGGTGCTTGGGAGCCCCACTAGAGGGGGTACCTGTGGGGATTGAACCGAGAAATCTTATCCGGGAAGCTTTGAACTATAGCAGTGACCGGGAACAATAAACGGAAGATCAGCTCTATCCCAGCAATACTAATAAATTAAATTATAACCCACAACGTGAGACGTGCCGACTTTTCTTCGAGTCTCCGCAGTTAGTGGATACGTATTGTTGTGGGACATAGCAAGCTTATATGCAGATCGCGACCCATGATTGGCCATTTCGCAGTGCTATCCAAACACGGTCTTACCTGGAAGCGCTCCATACGTCTCCTTCAGGCATGGGCTCCGTATACCCTATTGCCAGGTGCATTCGGACAACAACAGAACGGCCGAGTTTCCGATACTATCTGGGGATTGGCTACTACGGCCTGTTTACCAAAATGAACCTAGGGCACATGAACAGGTTTTCATGGATGGGTAAATTAAGGTGGAGAAGCTTACTGTTTTGTCAATCTAAGATGTGGTGTGGGCCCAGGTGTCCCTGCAATGAATGGTACGTAGTTAGGAAAATTGCAAACAGTATCCCAATTAGATGCAGTCCGGCAGTTGAAATAGTACTAGCGCTCTTCTCGTCGACAAGTTGGATCGAGATCTTTGAGGATGGAAGGAATTTCAACATAAAACTGACCCTCCTCGCTGTCAATGGGAAAAGTGTTTTACAATCAGGATATCACGACAAAATCGTATCTCACTGCCTAGGAAAAAATTTCCAAATATTTTTCAATCTCAAATCATCATGTATTTGTCGACATTGAAACTCTCTCTTATGGCCCTTGGTGCTGGGGTATACGCTTCGCCTGTACTCCTAGGTCGAGCAAGCTCAGGTTTGTGTATCTCAACATTAGGCTGCCGTTATAGCTAACTAGACCTAATTTCTGTCTAGACTCGGGCGAGTTTGCTGAACTCCAAAGAGCTGCCAAGCTGTCATCAGCAGCGTACACAGGCTGTACGGGGTCCGCTTTCGACGTTACCATCACCAAACAGCTGAATGACGCCGCTACTAATACTCAGGTGAGTGTTACATGCTTTTTCATTTCAACTGGTTCCATCGATGCTAACAGACCTAGGGGTATATTGGCTATTCAAAGACCAAAGCTCGGATTTCAGTAGTGATCCGAGGTTCCACCACACGTATGAGCCCCCTATTCCCGTTCTGAAACCCCAGAGAGAGACAACTGATGTGAGTGGAAATTTTCAGCTCAGGATATTCTGAATGATATTGACACCGCTCTAACCACCGTCAAGCTATCTGGAGTTGAATTTCCCTCAGGGGTGCAGATCATGAAGGGTATTACGTCTCCATGGAGTGCAATACATGAAGACGTTATCACTGAAGTAAAATCCCTTACTGAGCAATACCCCGATTACACTCTTGAGTCAACGGGCCACTCTCTCGGGGGCGCTATGACATACATGAGTTATATTGCTCTTTCACAGAACTTTCCGGACAAGAACATCACTAGTAATGCCCTAGCTGCATTCCCAATTGGAAACACCGCATTTGCCAACTTTGGGTCTTCACAAAACGGACTCTTACGGCGGGGAACCAACGTCGACGATGGCGTACCGGTAAATACCACTTCTTGCACTTTTTTGTGTCGAGAAAAATAAAATCATGATAATTAATTGCTGACTACGGTGGTTACTAAAGAATATGTATGTCTCGTTTCCGTACAACTTTGTTCACTATGGAAAGGTATGTGTATAAAGTAATCCATTGGTCACAAGAATATCAGCAGCTAATACCGCACAGGAGGTCTATAGTCATGGAACTCAGGCGACCTGCGTTTTGTGCGACGGAGAACGCGACACTCAATGCTCTGCTGGAGACGGGGACTTGGGTGTCACTGCTGGTCATTTCTCCAGTTTTGGCATAGAGTTGGGCCAGGCTGGTTGTGCAGACTTGTGAGAGGATTCCAACTCTTTGTATGAGAACTATCAACGCGCTTCAATCATATTGAAAGCATCATGGAGTGGGATGTACTAAGGGTATTGCGGGGCAGACAATGAGAGATGAACGAAAATTATAAAATCGCATTTGTATCTATTTATTTGTTTCTCACTCACACCTCAGATCAGGCATCTGGGTATGATTCAAAATTTTGTGCTGCATACTAATTGCTCTAATCCGCTTTTGAACAAAACATTGGAGAAGTAGAAGATGACGAAGAAGCAAGGCAAGAAAAAAGGGCCAACATTCCGGAGATATGTGAGAGGCATATTGATATTATTATCCACTTAACCGAAACCATGAAAGCGGCATTTTGCTATCGCAGATAGGGTACCGCGAGTGTAGATGTACTTATTAAGATGTCTTGATTTCATGCTTTGGCTTGTGTTTATTGCGGTATGGTTACGACCTGACATAATGCCTTCAGGGCTTCAACATACTCCCTACGGTGGGGTTTGACAATCTGCGGTTCAGTCTTCGGCCGTGGGCCGGGCAGCCCTGGGCGTCTTGGCACTGGATACTGCTAGGTACTTCATAGGTGAGATAACACAATAGGCTTCACCAGCATTTGGAAGTACCAAGCTCTGATGAAAGGGGGCAGGGAGTTTCGATATGGATTCAGGATTTCCAATAGGTACATCACGTCTGTGCATGACGCTATAGCGACTACACCAGATTACGGGAGCTCACAAACCGTCAGAAGAAACCATTTATTAGCTGCATACCAAGTTCATGCCAAGAAAAATAGGACCTGTGCAATCAAATTTCGTGGTTCACAAAGCCTCGGATGTCGAAAAGCCTCTTCCGCCAACGTGTCCATGTGGTGCGGGGCCGTCGTTCGTTTAGGCGTTAATTGTTTCAGGTGGTCTTGTCTTTCCATGTGCATGTTATTTTACGATAAATTTATTTTCCATTTTTCAACCAATGGGGCGAAAAGATCTTCAACACGACAACTCTGACTTCTCAGGTCGTTCCTAAATAATAACAGTCTATTTTAGCCTCAAAAATTAGACTGATTTCATGGCGACGGAACCCCGAGATTTCCCCGTGGCAAACACGAACCTGTTTTATCTAATAGGTATTGTATACAACTTGTACGTGATCGTTGAACAAATCTTCTAACCAAGATGTCGATCGTAGATTATGCCCACAAGATGCAGTATACCCCTCTGCATTCTTGTTTGGGGTTAAAGTAAGCAAGGAGAGATATTTTCAATATTTTATTCGCAAGATTTGGCTTTGGATTCATATGCGCTACTTTCTTAGAGAGCCTGAAAAAAAAATATACTCAGTTTCCCTAACAATGGTCTCGGTTGTGTTAAATGTTACATATCGTTTGGCATCTACACTGTCCACACTTTGGAACGGTAAGAACGGCAGTAGTCATATATAGACAAAGATTCATGGGGAAGTTCATTTCTCACCACCTTGGCCATGAGAAATGCTTGGCCAATGCCCATGCTGTGTCCAATGTACTCCAGACGACCGATAGCCCATTTCCGGTTTGGAGAGTCAGGAGTCGAAACACTTGCTGCCACATATAGAGGCCATAATATAGAGTATCCACCCCAGCATCCTCCAGCCCGTGAGCCACTATCGTTGAACGAAGAGGAAGAAAATCGTAAAGAAATCGAAAACGGCACACTAAGAAGAATATCCGTCGATAACCTTTCAATATTTACCCTTGCTGCGTCAAATATGTTTTGCCATTTGGGTTGCATCTTGAGGGGTGGTATTAACCGATCTCGTATAACTAGGTTGACGAGGATGCGTGCGGTCCGATAGTATGCCCAAATGTTGCATGCCCAGATGTCGGGATAAAGGTGGTAATAACCGTTGAGGGTGTGGTTAGGTCCTAGATGCTGACTCCCTGAGTATGTGTGAACAGTGTATTTCCAGCGCGAAGACAAGTTCAAACTCCAGGCGTACAGTCCCTCATCAATATCCCGAGCCCTCTGAATAACTTCAACAAAATCAGGCATCCCGTCAGATTTCATATCGGCAATCAGATCGCTAACTTCAGCTACCAAACTGACTAAATTCTCCGAATGAATATTTTCTTCAGACCTATTTAGCGTCGCGAATCTCGACAGCCGCTTTATTGTTGCCGGTACATGCGTCTGAGTCCGTAGACAATTTGCCATCTACAAACCAATTAGGTGATGTGATTCAAAATTATCATAAGACCGGTGAAACATACCACTGCCAATCGCAGCTGCATGAACAGCTGCACCCCAGTAAATGTCAGATTTTGACGAGATTCCCAAATTTGCAAAAGCGCCGCAGCACCAATTATGTGTTTTTGCCAGTTTTCCACCGATTTAGGAGCTCCACAAGCCATCACCTTGGTAAGAGTCTCAATAATTGAACATTTCTACTACATGTTATCCTCATAGGACTTACCTCAAACATTCCAAGAAGAAGAACAGCGCTGAGAGTAGTATCTTGTAGATATTTTCTTTCGTTTTTGAGGGCCATATTAGTCAGGCGCAATGCTGTAGCATACTTCTCCCTTGCCTCCACCATGGGATTGGGTTCATTTCTAGTGTTGGCGATTACAGCGAGGCCTATGGCGGATACAGCGCAGCGAACCGCATGGCTTGATATCGCATGGCTCACGATCTGCGAAGTGGTCAGATAAACCTTGACCACGACCGAGTCATCTGGAGCGTAATTATGCAAGAAGACACATATCGACTGGTCAGTAGGGGAGGTGGACAGTGCGTAGTTGATTTGTGTATTATGGCCACGTTTTGGTTCGGGGCAAGTAGAAGGGCGTAAGATTCGTTTGTATCGCGAGTCTTTATTCTCTTTATCTGGTTTGATAATGTGGGACTCATCCTTCGCATGGGGTACTGATTTTCGTGCTTTTTGGATGATGTCTTTTGACTGGTCTCGGAAATTCAATTCTATCGGATCGCGATAGCCAGGACATGAGAACCAAGCTCGCTGGCACTGAAGACACGATGGCTCCGTCTGGTCGCACTACACACGTGAGCGAGATCAATTGGCCGATGTATACCCCTCGGACAGGGGAAAGGCTCGTACCCTGATTTTCCTTTTCCGACAATTCGCGCACCCTTTACTAGGCTTCCCGCAGTATACCATTTTCAGTTGCAGTTTTAGGTATGAGTATTGGAGACGAGGTGTTTAAGATTATAAAAGAAACAAAAGTAATGATAAGGCTTTCCAATTTAAAACAGCCTGCTGTTGCTAGCCCCGCATGTGTTGAAACGGCTTGGCCCCAACGGGCCGACCAGAGTCGGGGTAACTCATGTCGAGTCTCAATTTACACTACTTATTCCAGTTCTAATTATATTTACTCATTGACAGTGGTCTAAACGTGTGGTTCGCAGATCCCTCTTATGGCTTCGAGGAGTCTCTGGGGTGCAATCTGGGGCGGCTTTCCGATCTCGAGGGAGCTGGTACAGCTAGCTGATCCGGTTAAACCGCATGAAGCGTGGAGAAGATCAGAATCGCATGTCTCCTGCGGACGCCAGCGAACACACTAGCCAGGAAAACTACTATGAGCCAAGACCTAGCAATAGCCACACATAAACCTTATCGGAGTGAGGATGCGAGCCAGTTATGCTGGTCACCAAGTGCGAATGGTAGCAACGGTCAGGCGCCTTATTAGGAGATCAATCATCGACCGTGGAGATAGGATATATTTTTTGCATCAAATTCATCGAACGGGAAAATCTCCAATAGACCAGGGCGGCCGTGTTAGATACCCCGACGAAGCTATCAATCGGACACAAGGTGTAAATGGTATGTATCTATTAGTTGTGCCTGTGAGGAGACGGCAATCACATATGCTATCCCCGCGTCGATTGAATATCGGATCCGATCATTTAAAATGCTAGGAACGAAGTCTAAGCGCTTGCGCTCGATTCACGCTCGATGGAGCCTTCTGGATGACTGATACCCATGTTGCCGTGGCTGGTAAGGAAGAACACCCACGCCGAGAGGCCCAAGGATAAGGCAGCTTGGCCGACGAAACCACAAGGATCTATTTATAATTAGCATGGACATCGCCATAATCCTCTTTCCAATAATCCCCACTAAAGGTTCCCTGTTTAGCACAAGAATACGCCGTGAAAGAAGGCTTAATAGTGTCAAGCCACAACTCTCTTGGCGTGTACATAGTTTTCTTTAGCAGTGTAATAAGGGGTCCATTCAGGGTTTCCTTGGTAGGCAGGATCACTGATGTTTGCGATTTACTGCGTGTAATCCATCAAGCCGAAGGTGATGGGATCAATCTGACACACGCGGAATGATGGTGAGCCTGACGTAGGCATCAACAAACGAGTGATGCATTCCATTGCTGTTGCAGTATCCGAATTGCGATTTGAGCAATTTGAGTACGAGACCTGGAACTCATCTTTGTGGGTATTGCCAAACAAAACAGCAGCGATGGTCACCTCATAACGAAACACTAAGTGGTCACGGGAATGGTCAAAACTGCCGGATGGGATGTGCAATATGAGCAAAAACCCGTTGTTCGTTTTCTTCGGATTCCTGCAGCTTGTTTATCAAGCTAGTCGTCTGGGTCAAACTCGGTGGTTCGGTGTAGGCCCAGAAGTTGTATTTGTAATAGAAAATGCTCTTATACAATATTCCACGTAGCTTAGTGTTTGGGTGTATGGCGGGATAAGAACCGTGTTCACCGGCGCGTTACACAGAAGGAATACCGGTCAAGACAAACCAGTCTGCAGCCGGCGTCTCGTAGATGGGGATTATACTCGCATAAAATGTTATCAGATGGGAATTGAAAGGCCGGGGCGGTTTTGTGTTTTCCCAGTGCTGCGTAGACTATTCCCAGGGATTTTTCAACCCGACTGGAAGTTTCATGAAAGTTTTGCAGTATTTCAGCTTTGTCTACAAGTCGATAATCGTGAGTTGCTATCTCCAGTGTAAACTGAGAGAGCAGAGTTTAAATCTGCAATAGCTGACAACATGCTTTCGTGAAGTCGTTGCGGCAGATCGCACCCTGTATTTCCCGTGGTCCGCTTCATATTTTCTCGCCAAAATTGATAATCATCAGTTGACCCCTGGGCGGGTGAGGTTTAAAACAGATGAACAAATGTGTATTCGAAATATGTTTACATAAATAGAAGTTCAGAAGCTTGAAGTTGCGGTAGCAGGTTGGGGAACACATGATTTATATACCTTCAAATGTTCCAGATACTTATTAACATAAGACATTCAATGACGTCGACATCGCCTAATTATGGCCCGCACGATTTACGTAAATCCTCATAGAAAAGCCGGGACACGTGCTCATGTATAGGAATATGAATATCACTAGACCGAAGGGGTCTCTCTACCGCTTCGCAGCGAAGTCATCAGTACAGGAGTATTGAGCAAGGCACCTGGTTCTGTACACGTGAATTAACACGCCAGCTATCTTTACATAAAATATAACTAACACTCAGTTATATGTTTGCCCCGATTAGCCGTACATCTTTGATACCTCATCAGGAAATGTGATATCAATTAGCACAATGATATCATCTCTCTACACGGAGTATATATTTAACTTTCAAATAACGTTGGATGTATCGGCCCCTAAGTGAGGTGGGCCGTTCAGGGACCAACGGGACAGTAAAGGAAGGTGAGATGCACTAAGGTGCGGCTGGAAAATTCTTTCTACGGAGTACTCTGTACACTACGGAGTAACTAGAACCTTTTTATTATGCCATATAACCATAACAGACTAGGATATTCATGTCGATTCTCTCTTCTCTTCTCTAATATACTAGCATTAACATGATCAGCTCCACTAACGTTAATACTAGTAACCGAATTTGTATTTTGATTCCCTCGCTCAGACATCTCTCTCAGATTGCATCGAGAACGGAAAGGACGTCGCCTATATTCTTTTCCGCGACGCGGAATCCCTTGTGTGATCTTCCAAAGAACCTTTGTTGTTTTCCGCACAGAGCATCCTAGAGATAGCTCGAACAAGCTAGTGGAGACATTATCTCGACCGCACTAGAGACTATAAATTATTCTTTCGCGAAGTTTCGGTCTCACAGTCCGAATTTACCATTTCAATCCTGTGAAGTTATTTGAGGATAATTCTCGCACTGTCTCTCTCTAGTTTTCTTTTTATAGGAGCTCGTTTTGCCATAACCCTTACTTCCTAGATAAGCGTTATTGACCCTTCGTCAAAGAAATACATCAATTTTTGGATATTTTGTTGATATACCTATTAAGCAGCCTGTGAGAGCCCCATGTATAGAGTAATTCCTATCATTTTAAGGTTTCCTATGCCATCACCACTGATATTGTCTCGTTCTCGTTCTGTTACCGTAATCAGCGGCGGTTTAATCACTTTCTTGGCATTTTTAACAGTCACATTGAGAACCATAGTTACATGCAACTTCTCATTTAATTTCGTATTCACAAAATTTAACGGGTAGGCTTATCGTCAGAGATGTGTAAATTACTTACACATATATAAACAATCACGTTAAAATGTTATCAATTAACATCGATTATTTTACTGGATGCTGGCCCGCCGTCATTTCTTGCGTTGTAAAAGCAAACCCCCGGTCTTATGAAAAGGTCAAGCGCGACTCTTTCTCCCCAGGCACCAATACCAGTTGACATTACATCAATGTACTCATTCTAATTCCTGAATTCCTTACTTCATAAATCCCGTGCTAATATAATGTCCAGAGCCAAGCAAAGACATAATATCACGCCGGACGCTGGAGATATGACTGGATGTAGCCCAAGGGTTTTTTGCTCTGAATGTATCTCTACCACTCGTTATATGGATGGGATATTACGTGTAATTTGGCTGCACTTCCGTGTTTCTGAAATTTGGAAATCATTTAACGCGTATAAAGGATTTTGAATCTGGTAGTCGTCAAGAAAGAAAAAAAAGAAGCATGCAGTTACAGACCTTGAAATATTCTTGTGTCTAGGCCGTCTTCAACTTGCAAAAGACTAATCTAAAATAACTCTGACTAGTGAAGTGACTGCCCGGAGTTGACATTTGAAATACGGGTAAATTTACTAGGCCGGTGATAGGTTATTCCTCGGTTTGTCTAGATTTTATGAACCTATGTATAAATTCACCGTGACTGGAAAATTAGCCACAGCGGGAGGAGCCTCAAATCAAAGATGTGAAGAGAAAACGTAAAGCCATACGTACGTAGAATTAACAAGTATCCTGCGAAGTACAACATGCTTTTGCCCAATTTTGTCCTCCTCAATCGGGTGTCCAAGGGTATCACCGACGAAGGCACGGCTCTGACATTACCAAACCCTGTCAACATAATGACTATAGCAATATTAAATTTCAAAATCTCCGACTAGTCGGTGACAGCGCTGGGTTCGACGAGGGTCGACGAGCTTCTAAATAAAGATAGAGAAGACCAAAGATTCGAGAAAGGACTGACGCTAGACTTATATATTATCTTCGCGGTTTGGATATGACGGTTGCCGATCTTACTTGCAGTCTCCCAGACCGACCCGTCTGGCCCCTCTTGCAGTGGGACTTAACATCTTTTCAGATCTTGATTTTTCTTTTGTCTAGCATGGGCTTTGAAAGCATAGGCTAGTAGGAATATGAGTTCTTCACCAGACTGTACAAAAGTATTGCGTTCTTCTAATAACCGTTGCGACACATAGACCGCAACATCTTCCCGTATTCCATGAATTAACATTTACACATGGTACTACTCGCTTCATGGTGGCATTATTGCCTCTGCAGGCATCCGTCCATGCTGTAGAATCTTATCTGACGACGATTAAACGCATTCCAGACATATCTTGAATTGTTCTGGATTTCTCGTATGTGCAAGCAAATTATTGTCAGGGGTGGAAATTCGGGGGCTCAAATCCGACACTAGCCAGACCCGCACGAAGTATACGCTGACAGTAACAGCCAACAGTTTCATTACAGGTCACGCTGTTTCCTGACAAATGGATCCTATCGCGCGTAATAATTGGGTAAGTCTTCGGATTTAACGTAAACTAAAGTATTATTATCGAAGAAGCCTCAGTGAAATCTATCACATCTGTTCCACCGGCCTTGGCTTTGCGATAGAATTATGATTTTCTTTTCCAGCAGGTGAAATCAATAAAGACCACTGGAGAATCTAAAAGAATACACTGGATTACCAGTCCAACTTTGTGACTGTTTCGTACGTTATTATTAGAAACATTTAGCAGGCAGTCATGGCGTTCTAATGTAACCCAGGCGGCCCTACTTACTAGTTCCGCAACGCGCTGTCAGCAATGGATGATTAGAGGAACTATTTGCGTTTCTAGTCTCTACGAATTATTATTATCCCTGACGATGACCGTTTCGTAGAGTAGTAGGGAGTAAGTGTCTGTATAAAAGGCGCAATGGCCCCGAATTGCATAAGAAGGGGAAATAAAAAAATTAACATCCAAAAAAAATCATCAAGTCTTCCTACTCGCGTCTTTCCTTCGACTTGACGATGATTTCCAAAGCCGCTCTTGTAACTACTGCGCTGGCCCTTGCAGGACAAAGTTCTGCCCAACTCGCTAACGCCGAGTCAGCCTTTTACACCCTACAAGGTTGGTATAATCCTGGTTCGGGTATTTGGGACGGTGATGGGTGGTGGAATGGCGCAAATGCTTTTACAGTGGTAGCGGAGCTGGCTTCTGCTGCGCAAACCAAAAACGACTCTAGTGTCACTCAATCGGCCAAGAACATTTTCGAAAACACCTGGGTGGTTGGTCCCACATCGAATGCAAATCTCCCCCAGTCGGAGAGGAATCTCGGCCAATACGACTCGAGCAATTCATCAGTTTGGGGAGGTCCAGCTTATGACGATAACGGATGGTGGGCGCTGGGATGGATTGCAGCATACGATGTGACTAAGAACGATACTTATTTGGAGCTGGCAAAAGGCATGTTCGATGATCTCGTGAGTTCCCCCGCTCGGATTCGTTCCCATGTGCAGTGTGATTGATTAACGGCATCTCTAGGTCAACAATGCTTGGGGAACTCGTTGCGGAAATGCTGGCGTGTATTGGAATTCGGATCACTCATACATTAACGCCATTACCAATGAGCTTTTCCTGTCCATCGCTGCCCATCTGGCTAATCGCGTACCCGATAACTCGTCATACTATATCGACTGGGCTGAGAAGGAATGGAATTGGTTCGCTACCAGCGGCATGATCAACGAGAACAACACCATCAACGATGGATTGACCGATCCATGCACAAACAACAACGAGACCCCGTAAGCTTTGAGAACGGCTGGGATTTAAATTGCCAAGAGATGTACTGACACTCGTTAGTTATTCCTACAACCAAGGCGTTGTTCTTGGTGGCCTTGTTGAACTGAACAAAGCCTCCCCCAACCAGTCCTACATTGACTCGGCCAATACAATTGCTCAAGCTGCCATCAAGCTCATGGCCGACTCGAACAACGTCATTCACGACACCTGCGAAGATGACGGTAGCTGTTTCCCAAATGCCACTCAATTTAAGGGTGTTTTTATTCGCAACCTCTTGCTTCTACACCAGGCTTCGCCAAATGATCTATACGCAGACGTCATCAAGGCATGCGCTCAGAGCATTTGGGCCAACAACCGCGATGATTCGACGAATGATCTGAGCATTAACTGGGCTGGTCCCTTTGTTAGCCCGACCAATTCATCTGCGCACAGCTCAGCAATGGACGCACTCGTGGCTGCAATTTACCTATAATCTCCACACAATCTTATAGTGTCTAGTTCAGATACTTTATTTTTCCAGCATTCTTTTGCCTTTCTTTATTTCCTTCTCTCTCTCTCTCTCTTGCTGCTCCCGCAGTGTTTGGCCGGAATGTGTGAAGCTAGATATTGTACATATTCAACAACGTTTGTCCAACAGTAACGAAGTTCTAATATTGCACATCAGAGAGAATTTTTCATCTTTCCTAATCCTACTACTGGTCCCGAATTGAACAAAGAGCAAGATCTTTCTCATAAGTAGTGATGGAATCTTAGTCAAAAAAAAGTGTGAATAAATTTACTCGCAGTATAAGAGAAGATATGGAACTATCGTGGATCATGGATATGATAGGAGATAAACAAGAGTTCGACCTGAAATACTGGGCCCATTCTGCAAAATATTAGCGAAGTACTTGTATCCAAACCCGATAATATCTCTCTTGACCAGGAAGAGTAGCAGAATAATTATCTATCAATCAATTTATATCACGATAGAATAGGCCAATCTCTAGAGTCCATGTCAAGTACTTTGACGGACACCACGCGGAAAATTTACAGGCATACTTAATATTCGGTGAGGCCTGGCTAAGTGCCTGTACAGAAGTTGTGGTAGCGAATTATCGTCATTGTGTCGATTCCATAATGCTACAGGATTTTAATATTAGACTCCGACGATGCAGTACGGTACTCCTAATAAGACAAAAGAATTCGCGGTGTTCATAGAAGTCGACTTGCTTTTTACGTTAAAAAGACTGAGTGAGTAAATCCACAGTCATTAAGACCTGGTTTACCAATTACCTGATCACTCGTTAACTAACTTAACTAACTAGTTAACTAACTAACTTATGCCGTTGATGCTTAGTTACCACAATGTGAGAGGCATTAAAAAGCAATCAATGAATCCATCCAGCCACCCAATCATAGCTCCATTATGCATTCCAGACTCGTTGGACCGTCTTCTTTCGCAATCATTTCCTCCTAGTCTCGAAGGATATTCTGTATATATTGCCCTGCTCCGCAGATATGCGCAACAGCCACGTTGGACACTGAGAAGCCGAGATGATGCTAGATCAATAGTCCGGTTGGGACTAAGGGTAAATGTCGGTGACTGGAAACAATTGATCGCGTAAGCAAAGACTTTGCTCCACTGAATCGATCTTATATTCGCATGGTATTCCTGTTGCTTCGAAATCTCTGTAGTTGCTGCGAGGTGAAGATCGGCATCAATTCACAAACTTGTAGAGTTTCCAAAAGATCGAACTTGTAGTCTACTCTTGTTAAGCCGATTTGTCCCAGTCCAATCTTCTCTCGGTTCATGTCGTATGCGATCATCCTTGCACCGGCGGCTGCAACGGCTATAGCATTAAAAGCCAAAGACCACCCTGCGCCGACAGTGTGGATCGTCACTGTTTGATGATTCTCATTTTTAATGTTGCACCCGGGAAATTCAGCTCAATTCCCTGATCGGTCTGACATCTCGTTGGGGCAGCTTGAGCAGTTCCGCCACGTCCTTGTCAATTTTTGGGATTCCTGTTGTTGAACGAGGTTTCTGTGACATATTTGCCAGATGTTGTCCTGCTCAATACACTCGTCTTTGTGGATGTCAATCTTGAAATATCTGCAATAGATTACGAGAAACAAATGGTAGATTTCATGGACTGGATTGAGTAGAAGAGCTTCACTGGGGTTCTTTGGCCCTGTATTTATACATTTAATTTTGTTAGTTATAACGTCCAAATATTTGACTCAGATATTGGTTATGACTCAAAACTCAACCGACGCGTTTCAAATTGAAATGACTCATTGGCCATAGTGACTCGATTCTTTGTGTAACTGGGAAGTTGTTTCCAATTTATCCCCGTAAATTTTACATTATTTATAAATCCTTTGTTCTTATTTCGTATTTTGCTGTAATACTTAGCTCACAGAAATTAATTTGGGATATCTGACTCCTTGGAAGATAGGCAAAGTTTTATTTTATAGACTGGTATTATCGGCTCATGGTGATGGTGCGAAGAATAAAAAGCGTATTGTCGGTGAGGGCCTAAGGGTGAGAAAAAGGGGGGCATGAGTAGTCTCTGAAGGTAGCAGCTGAGATATACAGATCGCTGGGAAGATTTCAAGGGTAGGACACGCTGTACACGATAACACTTATCCCCGAGGAGGTATCCTGTGGTCTATTACGGTGGCTATTTATCGACGGAGGTCCTAGCATCAATAATCAGTCGAGGCTTATATGACTCAAAGACTTGGATTCTATTCCCCAAATCTTCCTCAGATCCTTATTGAAACAAAGGGAGCAGAAAGCAACGGATTTCTGTGGGCTATAGCTATCACTATCCAGTTGGTACCCACTTTCTGTTTATTACTTTATAGAAGCTGAAATCTCAGCAGAGCACTGATCATATTACACATCGTTCACAGATATATACGAGAATATTTATTCGGTAGCTCCAAGTTTCTTTATCCATTTCTCAAGTTGCTCTCGAATACGTTCGTAGTAAGCTGAATTGGGAAGGTAATAACTGGCTCTGCAGCGCAAGGATGCGGTCGATAAGTTCCTTCGGAACTAGTACTCAATTGTACAATTATTTAGAACTCAGACAAAATATAGTTGGAGATAATAAGGCTCATAAAGCAATATGGGGTCATTGTACAATGGATAACAACCCCTAAGCTCCGAGATAGAGCCCTGAGAAAAATACAATTCATTGCCGGAAAAATTGGGTTTCAAAATTTGAATTAGTATACTGGAGATGAACAAACTGGCTCGGTTTCCATGACAAGGTTCGTAGTCAGGCTATTATATTACAAACTGATACCCAATTCAAATGGAAACATTGCAGCACCATTTGATCTTCTGATTGGCCTGGAATGTCAATATTAAGCTTTGGATAAGCGCTACAACGTTACCAACAGGGATGAATGCATTCCGGGTGCGGGTGTGTAACCCCGCGTTTTTGTTTGCAAGCCCTAGTCCCTTTATAACATCACTGCAATGTTTTGCCTTTAGGAAAAGCACTATTTTAGACACGTTTATATCAATCGTTGAACTAAAATGATGGCAGAGCCAACACCCTCGGACACTCGCTCTAATGCACAACACTGTGATATACTCACCCAGCCAGTTCTTGACATTGCCAATGGGGTTGCTTCTAGCATGGAGGATCTCATGGTATAATAAAAATTTCGCATAAGCTTGTCGGCCGACCACAGCTCAGATTAATGTGCGAACGGGCACGTAACTCTCTTTGACAGCTGACGATCAAGAGCTCTTCCTTTACGACTAGAGACGAGGATTGACAGATGGCTTGTAAAAGAGACAATACCCTTAACTCAATTCTTGTTCTGTGCATATGTGAATTCACTCTAACATATGCCAGATATGATATACACGAATGCGATGGAGGAACAAATCTCCAAGGAAACCGGTTACTTGGATTGTTTTCGTGGCATAGGTATTCGTTGATTGGAAATTGTCTGCATGTGGATTGCGCAAACATTTTCCGGTACTGCAATCGGGGGTTATCGCCCTATTTTTACGTCCGAGCTGGAATCAGCACGCAGGACTAATACAGTCTCTCTTGAGGTCAAACAGCTACCAGCGCAGTTGGGACCATGACATCATGGCTGGTCCTAGTTCGTCTTGATCGAAAGTCGTTGATGTGTGGTGGCATGGTCATTATGTTTGTGTTACTTCTGTTTCTGTGAGAACCCAAGGGCTCGATTACAAATACTCTAAGCTCTCTGCTGATACATTCATTGGGGTAGTAGGAGGGAAGGGCATTCCTCCCACTCCATCCACAGCTACATCATCCGCCGCAGGGACAATGATTTTATTGCTTTCAGCGGTGGCTGATTTCTCAGTCGCACCGGTTGTGTAGGCCATTGTCTCGGAAATCCTTCGACACGCCTTCGCGCAAAGTCCATCATTCTAGCTAGAAATGCGTGTAATATAATTAATCTTGCCTTTGTGAATATCGTCTCATACAGACTACTTAACGCTTCTGCATGGAACTGGGGACCTAAAGCGTGCTTGTTTTAGGCCGGCATAAACTTGCTTATGAACTTATATCTTTACTTTCGGCTACGTGAGTGAGCTGGGAAGATTGATCGAAATAATCTTATATGAAGGGATATTGCTAACAAGAACCAACAGCTGAGACAAAGGGAAGAGTGTATGCGGAGCTGGACATATTATTTGTTAGTTCTATCACTCTCATACACACACACACTCTCTCTCTCTCTCTCTCTCTCTCTCTCTCTCTCTTTCTCTCTCTCTCTATTTCAAAATATACCCAGAACTCATTATTTATCACGCAATAGGCAAATGATATACCTGTATGGAAATTTTCATCTACTAAAACCCAAAAAATCAGTAGTCTCGATACGAACCTGGAAAAGGTGGAAGTTATGGAGAATTTCTAATGAAAACATTGATACAAATTCACCAACCGAAGTACTCTAACGCACTACCATTATTGGTATCTCAAACAATTTCTCTCTATATCACATGGCCCAGATTCACGAGTGCTTTTCATTGTTCATGTCAGAGGTCAATACTACAAATTGGCAGATATAACCCAGCATCAATGAATCAATGCTATACTTCGAAGGAAATATAGGTAGACGTCGATATAATTAGTTAATGCATGGGTTTAATGACCTGTTTGTTCAGCCATGGAATTTTCTTCTTCTATGAAAGCCAATATCTGAAATACATTTAGTCAAGGTAGGAACCACAAAATACCTCGTCCAGACAAACAATAGAAGACAAGACATCGAATTCATAGTCTTTTATTGGTCACATCTCTAGCAACACGGTTGATGAATGACTGCTGAACGACATAATTGGATTGGTTATATCTATCGCAAAGCGGGGCCATTAACCATACCCTATCCGAGTATAAAAAGGCCGACAAATAACCCTTCTATACAGTCCAACAGATTATTCTTTTTCAAAAATAAAAAAAAAAAAAATAAAAAAAATTCCTCACACTCGCATGCAGAATTATCCCCTCAATATGCATTCCATCATCACGCCGGCGATTATGTATTGGGGAACTCCCGTTGTTTTGATCACGACAGAAAACGAAGATGGTTCTTCCAATATCGCGCCGATGTCATCAGCCTGGTGGCTTGGTCATCGGTGTGTTCTTGGCTTGGCTGCAAGCTCTCAGACCACGCAAAACCTCTTACGCACTAAGCATTGTGTTCTCAATCTTCCTAGTGACGACATGGCCTCTTTCATCAATGCTATTGCTCGAACCACAGGGACCCCCGAGGTCCCTCCAGGAAAACAGGCTCTTGGTTACGAATATTGCAAAGACAAATTTAAACGTTCGGGTCTGAGTCCCCAACGCTCCGATTTGGTTCGGCCTTCTCGTATATTGGAATGCCCAGTGCAGATGGAATCGGAGCTGATAAACAGCACGGAACTTATGCAAGACTCGCTGGATCGCAAAGGTCTTGTTCTCGCTTTGGAAGTCGATGTGCTTAGGACGCATGTTCGAGATGACTTACGTATGGCTGGCTACGCCAACAGGATTGATCCGGACCGTTGGAGGCCGATGATAATGAGCTTTCAAGAAATATATGGTCTCGCGCCTACAAAGTCTGCTGTCTCTCGATTGGCAACTATTGATGAAGAAAAATACCGCTTCTTAACCGGCGATCAACCTAGGTCGTGATGCACAGTGTTGAGAGAAGATGAGAATGAAACAATAGTGCTATAAATTTACGCGCCCAACACCGACGTTCAGTTATTTTTAACTCGTCTTTTTGAGATATTCAGTTTGCGGAAATGTTTTCACCAAACCCCTACTAGACATTACATGATATACTTTGTCACTTTCAGTCCCAGGTGCCGATGATTGAGTCTGCCGAAAAAATACCGATTATTATGCAATGATGTTATTAGCTCCAAAAGACTAACGTGGGATGAACCCATGCCCTACGTATATTCCCTGCGCCCGCCCCATAAATCTAGATGCGGCATGATTTCACAATAAGCTCAAATTAGACAAGGCTTTGCTAAAGCTTGGCACAGTGTTCTCACTGTTTCACATCGCCTTTGTCGTGACAGGATGAAATACGGTCACGCAGGAAACATTGGGATGTTCTGGTATGATGCCGAATAGTATTTCATAATTTCGCGTGCGTCAAGGAGTTCCCAAACTCCCGTTTTCCCGTCAGACGATCAGGAAACCAGACGTAATCCGTGATGCTCCGAGTATCCTCTGTTACTAAATGTGAACAAAGCTATCCCCAGGAAAAACACTCCGGTGATAATGTTCTTCCTTTGGCGGCGTTGAATGGTTACTGCGGTATGGATAAATTGGATGACAACGATGGGCCAAAGGTTGGAGCGAACAAATTTCGGTCGACGGGGGTTCGACGACACTTGAAAACTTGGCACTTTTTAGTACCGGCTCTTTACCCCATGAGGTGGGACCCGTTACGTGGCTTGGTGGTACTACAACGATCCGATAAGCCCTCCTCTCCGCTCTAATATATGGTCCATTATCGAAATGACCTGAGTGTGTTGGGCAGAATTCTAGTCGTAGAGGCGCCGCAAATGCGGCCGCGTTTGATTGCGTGGCAATGCAAGTGGCAGTGATCATGAGCCAAAGAGGGGGGTGTTTTCCCCCAAAGATATGAAAATGTCCGTTGAGCTATGGCTCACGGAGACAATGGAAGTAAGGACTAAAAACTATAGATCGTTATCATCAATTGGGATACCATTGATACGCTGTGCGTGGCCTAGGCATAAAGCGCAGGTAATTATCTGGCGCTAAACAGACCATCCCAGGCTGCGTAGAAAAATCTATAGATAGATGTACGTATTGTTCTTCAGCATCAATATGTCAGCCATCGGAAATTTGAGTTACATAGACGTTGACGCCCGATTTTTCCCTCCCACAGAAGGGTCCCTGCCCTCGCATAAGGAGCGGTTCACAGATAACTAGGGGTTATAATATCTCGATGATTCCTCTTTATATTCCAAAGTGGTTCCCAAGACACACTTTCATTACAACCAGAAGACTCGTTGATAATTCATACGCTGTATAAATCCTGCTCTTTCTCATTAATTGATCTCTATAGCCCCAAGCTTTGTCTTTCCCAACCAAGCTCCCATGATGCTCTCGCATATCCTCAGTGCCCTCGGGACAGTTTTTATGGGAGCGATGGCCGACTCAACTTTCACTCCTGCAAGACCCCCAGCTATACCACTGGCCGTAAAGTCACCCTACTTGAGTGTATGGCAAAACGCTGCCCCACAGACCGCTGATGGTGATCAAGAAGTTGGTGGGGCTGGAAATGGAGGTTACATTGCTGGCGAGTGGTCGACATTTTGGCCGTATGTCTCTTTCTGTTATTTGACATGTTGCTCTGTGTCACAAGATGTGCTAAAAAGTTGAATTCAGTGGCCAGGTCATTGGCTAGTCGGGAATTATGAGAGTTGATAATACACCTTATACCTAGTTAGGCTCTCCCGGGAACCCAGGTAACATTTTGGTCAACCAGACAGCATTTGAATACACAGCTACGAGGAGTATTTTTACCGTACACATCAATGAGCAGGTTTAAATGAATGTGACCTTTTTTTCTCCGGTGCTTCCTGACGATTCCAAACGCCAATCTCTCATATACTCTTATCTCAATGTCGACATTGCGTCAATCGATGGAGAGACCCATGATGTCCAGTTATATTCCAATATATCCGCTGGTAAGACGCCTTTGAGAAATTGTTAGTTACATTCCACAAATTATCCTTTGCTGACTTGGTATGCATTTTCAACTCAGAATGGATTTCTGGCGACCGTACCGCAATTGCTCAGTGGGAGTTTGGTACTATCGGCAATCTTGCATACCACCGAGTATATCGTCAGACTTAGTTGATATTTTCTCAGACCGAAGGCCATCAAGCTGATTGGGCAGAGTGGTGTTGGTCGGCACTTAGTGGAAATAACTTGACATACCAAAGCGGTGCAGACACTGATGTCCGTACCCAGTTCCAAAACGTCGGGAGCCTACTTGATTCCTCGGACACAAACTATCGGTCAATTAGTAACAACTACCCTGTCTTTGGTTTTGCGTACGACTTCGGCTCTGTTGGATCCACGGGAAAATGCTCTTTTTTCGATTGGCCTTGCCCAAGACGAGGCCATCCAATTCGACAGCGCTAGTGGCAATGTTTCAGTTCCATCGTTATGGACAAGTTATTTTGCAGATGCCCCAACAGCGACAGAATTCTTCATGAACGACTACGCTACCGCATTATCCATGGGAGAGTTCATTGACCAACAGATCCAAACTGGCTCGGTTTCTGCATCTGGTCAAGATTATGCTACGTACACCAACTTGGCCTACCGCCAAGCATTTGCTGGTCTTCAGATCTGCAACACTCCGGATGCGCCTTACGTGTTTTTGAAGGAAATTTCTTCTGACGATGATATTCAAACCGTAGATGTGATTTTCCCGATGCATCCCGTGCTTCTCTACATGAATGCCACATGGCTCAAATGGACTCTCGACCCTCTCTTCATCAACCAGGAGTCAGGCCAGTATCCACACTCATGGTCGATGCATGACCTAGGCTCTACTTATCCCAATGCTACCGGACACCAATATATACTTGACGAGTATATGTCAGTTGAAAAGTGCGGTAGCATGTTGATCATGACCCTGGGTTACGCACAACGGGCAAACGACAGTGTGTATCTCACTGAGCATTATTATATCCTGGACCGGTGGACACAATACTTGATTGAATATTCCGAATATCCTGAAAACTAGATTTCTACCGACGACTTTGCTGGAAGTCTTGCGTAAGTACAAGTGGACACCCTTCCCACGCTCGCCAGTATCCCGCTTGACAGGGACTTATACACTAAACAACTTTGTAGAAACCAAACAAACCTGGCTATCAAGGGCATTATTGGGATCCAAGCAATGAGTAAGATTGCAAATCTGACTGGAAACTATGCGACAGGGGCCAACTATAGCTCGATTGCCGCGACGTATCTTTCCGTCTGGCAAGAACACGGCATTACATCGTCGGCAAATCCACCACACTCTACACTAGCATACAATAACGAAACCAGTTACAGTAAGCATCAATTTATACTCGGTGCCTTATATTTAGGAGGGACCTTGGTCTAACCATTTACGTTCTGAAAGATCTTCTCTACAACCTTTGGGCCGATAAGGCACTGGCACTAAACTTAGTCCCTGACTCCATCTACGACATTCAAAGTACCTTCTATTCCACTGTTTTTAACGAATATGGTGTGTATCTAGGCACTAGACATACCTACACTAAAGGTACGTGAAAGCTCTCTAGTGCTTTTCCTTGGCTTTCAGGTTTTATCAGTATTCATCATCTTCCATCTAGTGGCCTGGGAAGCACTTGTGGCTGCAATTGCCTCCTCTGACGTGCAGTCGAAATTTTTCAGTGCCATTGCTACCTGCATCGGGGCTACAGTCAACGCTGTGCCTCTGACTGATGATTATGATGCAGTCACTGGTAACTGGCAGGATTTTGCTGCCCGTCCTGTTGCTGGTGGGGCCTTTGCATTGCTTGCTCTTCCGTAGGCACTACTGTCTTCTTCGTATTTCTTCGTTTTTCTTTTCTGTTTATCTCATCGTATATGCAGCGGGCTGATGAGTAAGAAAAAATAACGT